>OW971904.1:0-10000 GCA_943193645.1 Acentria ephemerella | reverse complement strand
CTCGTACTTTCATTCTTCATACTGTTTCTTTCTCGCATTCATCTCTTTCGCACCAAATTACTTAAACTATTTCAGGGTTTGGGTTCTTTTCTTTATTTAAATAATTCGGACTAATAAATTCGGAATAATAATAATTTTTTACAATACAATACAATAAAAATTTTTGAACAATAATAATAAAATAATAATAATAAATTAATTAATACAATAAAATTCCAAAATTGATTACAATAAATTTCTTAAAATACAATAATATAATAACTTTTATCACATAAAATTTCTTAAAAGCCTAAAATTATTACGATAATTACATTGCATTAAAATCCAAATTCAATAAATTAAAACAATAAAATAAAATAAAATAAATTCCTTAGACCCTAAAATAATTACAATACATTAAAAAATTTTTAAAACTATCACAGTGCAAATAATAAAACAATAAATTAGAATTCAATAAATTAATTACAATTAAACAATTACAATACAATAACTTAAGAGATAAATGCGAGATGCGAGAAATGCTTAAAACTATACTTATGCCTATCAGTCTTAGTGTTACCTTGTTTTATTGCGGTTTGTTACTTTGTTTGCCACAACCATGCAAAATGTAAGGAGGGCCTTCCTGGTGTTTTTATTTGCGACTATCTCAGCTATATTTTCCTTCTTTATCTTCATTCCTACCCTTTCTTCGCAGTCGTGCCTCTCCATCATGTACGCGGGGCATGCTGTGAGCAGATGTTCGACGCTTTCATCCTGGTCAGGATCACAGACACACGATGGGTTCTCCCTGCACCTGAACCTGTGCAGGTACTGAGCGAACCCACCGTGTCCCGTGAAAACCTGGGTAAGAATACCCGTAGGCTTTATTTTCCTGACCAGGCTGTACGCCGCCACTGCATCCGGAAAGAACAGCTTCGTCCCGGAGGCCGTCGTACCACCCTCATATCTCCTGCCCCATTCCCCAAGAGTTTCCATACGGATGCATCTCTTGGCGAATGAGACAGGGCAGAGGTCGTAGTCCGGCTTCCTCCGCGACGAAACTGCTGCCTCCTTGGCGAGGGTGTCCGCCCGCTCGTTGCCAGGGAGTCCTGCGTGAGCTTTGATCCAGTGCAAGGAGACATCTTTGCCTTGGGTCAAAGCCACCCCAAGGTTCTCCCTGGCCTCGTGCGCCAGACGGTGATGAGAGCCTCGGCCAACAATGGATTCGAGGGCAGACCTCGAATCACTGAAGATGCCGAAGCTCCCCTCACCCCTAGCGAGGATCTCCGCCGTGGCCCTGTGTATGGCCAGGAGCTCTGCCTGGTACACGGTGCAGTAGTTGGCCAGCTTGAGTTTGACGGCCCGGATTTCGGCGCCTTCTTTCCATATGGAAAGAGAGGCTCCGACAAGGCCGTCAATCTTGCTGCCATCGGTGTACATTTGCACCTGCTGCACCGCGTACCTGTTCACCGCGTCCTCGTCTCCCACTGCGGTGAAGCTCCTGTCCACACACATGGCCGGATGGGGAAGCTCTGCGAAGCCCACCGCACACTCCATCTCCCTGTCGCCCGGCAATGACTGGCACTCCCCTCTCCTCGCCTTGTACAGGGCGGCTGCCTCCTGCACTCTGAGGTCCAAGGGGAGTATGCCAGCCAGTGCCAGCGCCGAGTTCAACGAGACCGTGCGGTAGGCTCCACACAGCTTCTGCGCAAACCCTCGCTGCACCGTCGCCAACGCCTTCCGGATGCTGATCTTATGTGTGGCGTCCGCCCACGCTGCTGCCGCATACATGATAGTTGGCTCGACTGCCGCTGTGTAGATAGTCCTTACAACCTCTGGGTGCAGCCCCCAACTAACCTTTGCTGCCCGGTTGAGCTGCTTGAAAATACTAAGGGCTTTCCGACACACGCTGGTGGTATGCGTGTTGAAAGTTAATTTGTTATCTATGGTAAGCCCTAGTATTTTCAATTCGCTCACGTTGTTCACGCTGCGCCCGCCCATACTTATCCTGGGTTCGTCGAATTTCAGTTTTTTGGTTATTGTCATGGCCCCCGTTTTATGGGGGGGGTTAGGTTAGGTTAGGTTAGGTTAGGTTAGGTTAGGTTAGGTTAGGTTAGGTTAGGTTAGGTTAGGTTAGGTTAGGTTAGGTTAGGTTAGGTTAGGTTAGGTTAGGTTAGGTTAGGTTAGGTTAGGTTAGGTTAGGTTAGGTTAGGTTAGGTTAGGTTAGGTTAGGTTAGGTTAGGTTAGGTTAGGTTAGGTTAGGTTAGGTTAGGTTAGGTTAGGTTAGGTTAGGTTAGGTTAGGTTAGGTTAGGTTAGGTTAGGTTAGGTTAGGTTAGGTTAGGTTAGGTTAGGTTAGGTTAGGTTAGGTTAGGTTAGGTTAGGTTAGGTTAGGTTAGGTTAGGTTAGGTTAGGTTAGGTTAGGTTAGGTTAGGTTAGGTTAGGTTAGGTTAGGTTAGGTTAGGTTAGGTTAGGTTAGGTTAGGTTAGGTTAGGTTAGGTTAGGTTAGGTTAGGTTAGGTTAGGTTAGGTTAGGTTAGGTTAGGTTAGGTTAGGTTAGGTTAGGTTAGGTTAGGTTAGGTTAGGTTAGGTTAGGTTAGGTTAGGTTAGGTTAGGTTAGGTTAGGTTAGGTTAGGTTAGGTTAGGTTAGGTTAGGTTAGGTTAGGTTAGGTTAGGTTAGGTTAGGTTAGGTTAGGTTAGGTTAGGTTAGGTTAGGTTAGGTTAGGTTAGGTTAGGTTAGGTTAGGTTAGGTTAGGTTAGGTTAGGTTAGGTTAGGTTAGGTTAGGTTAGGTTAGGTTAGGTTAGGTTAGGTTAGGTTAGGTTAGGTTAGGTTAGGTTAGGTTAGGTTAGGTTAGGTTAGGTTAGGTTAGGTTAGGTTAGGTTAGGTTAGGTTAGGTTAGGTTAGGTTAGGTTAGGTTAGGTTAGGTTAGGTTAGGTTAGGTTAGGTTAGGTTAGGTTAGGTTAGGTTAGGTTAGGTTAGGTTAGGTTAGGTTAGGTTAGGTTAGGTTAGGTTAGGTTAGGTTAGGTTAGGTTAGGTTAGGTTAGGTTAGGTTAGGTTAGGTTAGGTTAGGTTAGGTTAGGTTAGGTTAGGTTAGGTTAGGTTAGGTTAGGTTAGGTTAGGTTAGGTTAGGTTAGGTTAGGTTAGGTTAGGTTAGGTTAGGTTAGGTTAGGTTAGGTTAGGTTAGGTTAGGTTAGGTTAGGTTAGGTTAGGTTAGGTTAGGTTAGGTTAGGTTAGGTTAGGTTAGGTTAGGTTAGGTTAGGTTAGGTTAGGTTAGGTTAGGTTAGGTTAGGTTAGGTTAGGTTAGGTTAGGTTAGGTTAGGTTAGGTTAGGTTAGGTTAGGTTAGGTTAGGTTAGGTTAGGTTAGGTTAGGTTAGGTTAGGTTAGGTTAGGTTAGGTTAGGTTAGGTTAGGTTAGGTTAGGTTAGGTTAGGTTAGGTTAGGTTAGGTTAGGTTAGGTTAGGTTAGGTTAGGTTAGGTTAGGTTAGGTTAGGTTAGGTTAGGTTAGGTTAGGTTAGGTTAGGTTAGGTTAGGTTAGGTTAGGTTAGGTTAGGTTAGGTTAGGTTAGGTTAGGTTAGGTTAGGTTAGGTTAGGTTAGGTTAGGTTAGGTTAGGTTAGGTTAGGTTAGGTTAGGTTAGGTTAGGTTAGGTTAGGTTAGGTTAGGTTAGGTTAGGTTAGGTTAGGTTAGGTTAGGTTAGGTTAGGTTAGGTTAGGTTAGGTTAGGTTAGGTTAGGTTAGGTTAGGTTAGGTTAGGTTAGGTTAGGTTAGGTTAGGTTAGGTTAGGTTAGGTTAGGTTAGGTTAGGTTAGGTTAGGTTAGGTTAGGTTAGGTTAGGTTAGGTTAGGTTAGGTTAGGTTAGGTTAGGTTAGGTTAGGTTAGGTTAGGTTAGGTTAGGTTAGGTTAGGTTAGGTTAGGTTAGGTTAGGTTAGGTTAGGTTAGGTTAGGTTAGGTTAGGTTAGGTTAGGTTAGGTTAGGTTAGGTTAGGTTAGGTTAGGTTAGGTTAGGTTAGGTTAGGTTAGGTTAGGTTAGGTTAGGTTAGGTTAGGTTAGGTTAGGTTAGGTTAGGTTAGGTTAGGTTAGGTTAGGTTAGGTTAGGTTAGGTTAGGTTAGGTTAGGTTAGGTTAGGTTAGGTTAGGTTAGGTTAGGTTAGGTTAGGTTAGGTTAGGTTAGGTTAGGTTAGGTTAGGTTAGGTTAGGTTAGGTTAGGTTAGGTTAGGTTAGGTTAGGTTAGGTTAGGTTAGGTTAGGTTAGGTTAGGTTAGGTTAGGTTAGGTTAGGTTAGGTTAGGTTAGGTTAGGTTAGGTTAGGTTAGGTTAGGTTAGGTTAGGTTAGGTTAGGTTAGGTTAGGTTAGGTTAGGTTAGGTTAGGTTAGGTTAGGTTAGGTTAGGTTAGGTTAGGTTAGGTTAGGTTAGGTTAGGTTAGGTTAGGTTAGGTTAGGTTAGGTTAGGTTAGGTTAGGTTAGGTTAGGTTAGGTTAGGTTAGGTTAGGTTAGGTTAGGTTAGGTTAGGTTAGGTTAGGTTAGGTTAGGTTAGGTTAGGTTAGGTTAGGTTAGGTTAGGTTAGGTTAGGTTAGGTTAGGTTAGGTTAGGTTAGGTTAGGTTAGGTTAGGTTAGGTTAGGTTAGGTTAGGTTAGGTTAGGTTAGGTTAGGTTAGGTTAGGTTAGGTTAGGTTAGGTTAGGTTAGGTTAGGTTAGGTTAGGTTAGGTTAGGTTAGGTTAGGTTAGGTTAGGTTAGGTTAGGTTAGGTTAGGTTAGGTTAGGTTAGGTTAGGTTAGGTTAGGTTAGGTTAGGTTAGGTTAGGTTAGGTTAGGTTAGGTTAGGTTAGGTTAGGTTAGGTTAGGTTAGGTTAGGTTAGGTTAGGTTAGGTTAGGTTAGGTTAGGTTAGGTTAGGTTAGGTTAGGTTAGGTTAGGTTAGGTTAGGTTAGGTTAGGTTAGGTTAGGTTAGGTTAGGTTAGGTTAGGTTAGGTTAGGTTAGGTTAGGTTAGGTTAGGTTAGGTTAGGTTAGGTTAGGTTAGGTTAGGTTAGGTTAGGTTAGGTTAGGTTAGGTTAGGTTAGGTTAGGTTAGGTTAGGTTAGGTTAGGTTAGGTTAGGTTAGGTTAGGTTAGGTTAGGTTAGGTTAGGTTAGGTTAGGTTAGGTTAGGTTAGGTTAGGTTAGGTTAGGTTAGGTTAGGTTAGGTTAGGTTAGGTTAGGTTAGGTTAGGTTAGGTTAGGTTAGGTTAGGTTAGGTTAGGTTAGGTTAGGTTAGGTTAGGTTAGGTTAGGTTAGGTTAGGTTAGGTTAGGTTAGGTTAGGTTAGGTTAGGTTAGGTTAGGTTAGGTTAGGTTAGGTTAGGTTAGGTTAGGTTAGGTTAGGTTAGGTTAGGTTAGGTTAGGTTAGGTTAGGTTAGGTTAGGTTAGGTTAGGTTAGGTTAGGTTAGGTTAGGTTAGGTTAGGTTAGGTTAGGTTAGGTTAGGTTAGGTTAGGTTAGGTTAGGTTAGGTTAGGTTAGGTTAGGTTAGGTTAGGTTAGGTTAGGTTAGGTTAGGTTAGGTTAGGTTAGGTTAGGTTAGGTTAGGTTAGGTTAGGTTAGGTTAGGTTAGGTTAGGTTAGGTTAGGTTAGGTTAGGTTAGGTTAGGTTAGGTTAGGTTAGGTTAGGTTAGGTTAGGTTAGGTTAGGTTAGGTTAGGTTAGGTTAGGTTAGGTTAGGTTAGGTTAGGTTAGGTTAGGTTAGGTTAGGTTAGGTTAGGTTAGGTTAGGTTAGGTTAGGTTAGGTTAGGTTAGGTTAGGTTAGGTTAGGTTAGGTTAGGTTAGGTTAGGTTAGGTTAGGTTAGGTTAGGTTAGGTTAGGTTAGGTTAGGTTAGGTTAGGTTAGGTTAGGTTAGGTTAGGTTAGGTTAGGTTAGGTTAGGTTAGGTTAGGTTAGGTTAGGTTAGGTTAGGTTAGGTTAGGTTAGGTTAGGTTAGGTTAGGTTAGGTTAGGTTAGGTTAGGTTAGGTTAGGTTAGGTTAGGTTAGGTTAGGTTAGGTTAGGTTAGGTTAGGTTAGGTTAGGTTAGGTTAGGTTAGGTTAGGTTAGGTTAGGTTAGGTTAGGTTAGGTTAGGTTAGGTTAGGTTAGGTTAGGTTAGGTTAGGTTAGGTTAGGTTAGGTTAGGTTAGGTTAGGTTAGGTTAGGTTAGGTTAGGTTAGGTTAGGTTAGGTTAGGTTAGGTTAGGTTAGGTTAGGTTAGGTTAGGTTAGGTTAGGTTAGGTTAGGTTAGGTTAGGTTAGGTTAGGTTAGGTTAGGTTAGGTTAGGTTAGGTTAGGTTAGGTTAGGTTAGGTTAGGTTAGGTTAGGTTAGGTTAGGTTAGGTTAGGTTAGGTTAGGTTAGGTTAGGTTAGGTTAGGTTAGGTTAGGTTAGGTTAGGTTAGGTTAGGTTAGGTTAGGTTAGGTTAGGTTAGGTTAGGTTAGGTTAGGTTAGGTTAGGTTAGGTTAGGTTAGGTTAGGTTAGGTTAGGTTAGGTTAGGTTAGGTTAGGTTAGGTTAGGTTAGGTTAGGTTAGGTTAGGTTAGGTTAGGTTAGGTTAGGTTAGGTTAGGTTAGGTTAGGTTAGGTTAGGTTAGGTTAGGTTAGGTTAGGTTAGGTTAGGTTAGGTTAGGTTAGGTTAGGTTAGGTTAGGTTAGGTTAGGTTAGGTTAGGTTAGGTTAGGTTAGGTTAGGTTAGGTTAGGTTAGGTTAGGTTAGGTTAGGTTAGGTTAGGTTAGGTTAGGTTAGGTTAGGTTAGGTTAGGTTAGGTTAGGTTAGGTTAGGTTAGGTTAGGTTAGGTTAGGTTAGGTTAGGTTAGGTTAGGTTAGGTTAGGTTAGGTTAGGTTAGGTTAGGTTAGGTTAGGTTAGGTTAGGTTAGGTTAGGTTAGGTTAGGTTAGGTTAGGTTAGGTTAGGTTAGGTTAGGTTAGGTTAGGTTAGGTTAGGTTAGGTTAGGTTAGGTTAGGTTAGGTTAGGTTAGGTTAGGTTAGGTTAGGTTAGGTTAGGTTAGGTTAGGTTAGGTTAGGTTAGGTTAGGTTAGGTTAGGTTAGGTTAGGTTAGGTTAGGTTAGGTTAGGTTAGGTTAGGTTAGGTTAGGTTAGGTTAGGTTAGGTTAGGTTAGGTTAGGTTAGGTTAGGTTAGGTTAGGTTAGGTTAGGTTAGGTTAGGTTAGGTTAGGTTAGGTTAGGTTAGGTTAGGTTAGGTTAGGTTAGGTTAGGTTAGGTTAGGTTAGGTTAGGTTAGGTTAGGTTAGGTTAGGTTAGGTTAGGTTAGGTTAGGTTAGGTTAGGTTAGGTTAGGTTAGGTTAGGTTAGGTTAGGTTAGGTTAGGTTAGGTTAGGTTAGGTTAGGTTAGGTTAGGTTAGGTTAGGTTAGGTTAGGTTAGGTTAGGTTAGGTTAGGTTAGGTTAGGTTAGGTTAGGTTAGGTTAGGTTAGGTTAGGTTAGGTTAGGTTAGGTTAGGTTAGGTTAGGTTAGGTTAGGTTAGGTTAGGTTAGGTTAGGTTAGGTTAGGTTAGGTTAGGTTAGGTTAGGTTAGGTTAGGTTAGGTTAGGTTAGGTTAGGTTAGGTTAGGTTAGGTTAGGTTAGGTTAGGTTAGGTTAGGTTAGGTTAGGTTAGGTTAGGTTAGGTTAGGTTAGGTTAGGTTAGGTTAGGTTAGGTTAGGTTAGGTTAGGTTAGGTTAGGTTAGGTTAGGTTAGGTTAGGTTAGGTTAGGTTAGGTTAGGTTAGGTTAGGTTAGGTTAGGTTAGGTTAGGTTAGGTTAGGTTAGGTTAGGTTAGGTTAGGTTAGGTTAGGTTAGGTTAGGTTAGGTTAGGTTAGGTTAGGTTAGGTTAGGTTAGGTTAGGTTAGGTTAGGTTAGGTTAGGTTAGGTTAGGTTAGGTTAGGTTAGGTTAGGTTAGGTTAGGTTAGGTTAGGTTAGGTTAGGTTAGGTTAGGTTAGGTTAGGTTAGGTTAGGTTAGGTTAGGTTAGGTTAGGTTAGGTTAGGTTAGGTTAGGTTAGGTTAGGTTAGGTTAGGTTAGGTTAGGTTAGGTTAGGTTAGGTTAGGTTAGGTTAGGTTAGGTTAGGTTAGGTTAGGTTAGGTTAGGTTAGGTTAGGTTAGGTTAGGTTAGGTTAGGTTAGGTTAGGTTAGGTTAGGTTAGGTTAGGTTAGGTTAGGTTAGGTTAGGTTAGGTTAGGTTAGGTTAGGTTAGGTTAGGTTAGGTTAGGTTAGGTTAGGTTAGGTTAGGTTAGGTTAGGTTAGGTTAGGTTAGGTTAGGTTAGGTTAGGTTAGGTTAGGTTAGGTTAGGTTAGGTTAGGTTAGGTTAGGTTAGGTTAGGTTAGGTTAGGTTAGGTTAGGTTAGGTTAGGTTAGGTTAGGTTAGGTTAGGTTAGGTTAGGTTAGGTTAGGTTAGGTTAGGTTAGGTTAGGTTAGGTTAGGTTAGGTTAGGTTAGGTTAGGTTAGGTTAGGTTAGGTTAGGTTAGGTTAGGTTAGGTTAGGTTAGGTTAGGTTAGGTTAGGTTAGGTTAGGTTAGGTTAGGTTAGGTTAGGTTAGGTTAGGTTAGGTTAGGTTAGGTTAGGTTAGGTTAGGTTAGGTTAGGTTAGGTTAGGTTAGGTTAGGTTAGGTTAGGTTAGGTTAGGTTAGGTTAGGTTAGGTTAGGTTAGGTTAGGTTAGGTTAGGTTAGGTTAGGTTAGGTTAGGTTAGGTTAGGTTAGGTTAGGTTAGGTTAGGTTAGGTTAGGTTAGGTTAGGTTAGGTTAGGTTAGGTTAGGTTAGGTTAGGTTAGGTTAGGTTAGGTTAGGTTAGGTTAGGTTAGGTTAGGTTAGGTTAGGTTAGGTTAGGTTAGGTTAGGTTAGGTTAGGTTAGGTTAGGTTAGGTTAGGTTAGGTTAGGTTAGGTTAGGTTAGGTTAGGTTAGGTTAGGTTAGGTTAGGTTAGGTTAGGTTAGGTTAGGTTAGGTTAGGTTAGGTTAGGTTAGGTTAGGTTAGGTTAGGTTAGGTTAGGTTAGGTTAGGTTAGGTTAGGTTAGGTTAGGTTAGGTTAGGTTAGGTTAGGTTAGGTTAGGTTAGGTTAGGTTAGGTTAGGTTAGGTTAGGTTAGGTTAGGTTAGGTTAGGTTAGGTTAGGTTAGGTTAGGTTAGGTTAGGTTAGGTTAGGTTAGGTTAGGTTAGGTTAGGTTAGGTTAGGTTAGGTTAGGTTAGGTTAGGTTAGGTTAGGTTAGGTTAGGTTAGGTTAGGTTAGGTTAGGTTAGGTTAGGTTAGGTTAGGTTAGGTTAGGTTAGGTTAGGTTAGGTTAGGTTAGGTTAGGTTAGGTTAGGTTAGGTTAGGTTAGGTTAGGTTAGGTTAGGTTAGGTTAGGTTAGGTTAGGTTAGGTTAGGTTAGGTTAGGTTAGGTTAGGTTAGGTTAGGTTAGGTTAGGTTAGGTTAGGTTAGGTTAGGTTAGGTTAGGTTAGGTTAGGTTAGGTTAGGTTAGGTTAGGTTAGGTTAGGTTAGGTTAGGTTAGGTTAGGTTAGGTTAGGTTAGGTTAGGTTAGGTTAGGTTAGGTTAGGTTAGGTTAGGTTAGGTTAGGTTAGGTTAGGTTAGGTTAGGTTAGGTTAGGTTAGGTTAGGTTAGGTTAGGTTAGGTTAGGTTAGGTTAGGTTAGGTTAGGTTAGGTTAGGTTAGGTTAGGTTAGGTTAGGTTAGGTTAGGTTAGGTTAGGTTAGGTTAGGTTAGGTTAGGTTAGGTTAGGTTAGGTTAGGTTAGGTTAGGTTAGGTTAGGTTAGGTTAGGTTAGGTTAGGTTAGGTTAGGTTAGGTTAGGTTAGGTTAGGTTAGGTTAGGTTAGGTTAGGTTAGGTTAGGTTAGGTTAGGTTAGGTTAGGTTAGGTTAGGTTAGGTTAGGTTAGGTTAGGTTAGGTTAGGTTAGGTTAGGTTAGGTTAGGTTAGGTTAGGTTAGGTTAGGTTAGGTTAGGTTAGGTTAGGTTAGGTTAGGTTAGGTTAGGTTAGGTTAGGTTAGGTTAGGTTAGGTTAGGTTAGGTTAGGTTAGGTTAGGTTAGGTTAGGTTAGGTTAGGTTAGGTTAGGTTAGTTAGGTTAGGTTAGGTTAGGTTAGGTTAGGTTAGGTTAGGTTAGGTTAG
>OW971903.1:5357500-5375000 GCA_943193645.1 Acentria ephemerella | reverse complement strand
AAAATTTTAATGTATTGTAATTATTTTAGGGTTTAAGGAATTTATTTTAATTTATTGTTTTATTTTACTGAATTATTTGGATTTTAATGTTAATGTAATTATTGGTATTTATTTTAGTTTTATGGAATTTGTGATAAAAAATTATTATTATTATTGTATTTTAAGAATTTATTGTTATTAAATTTGAAATTGTGATGTATTATTTTAACTATTATTGTATTATTATTATTATTCAAAATTTAAATTCTATTGTATTGTAAAAATTATTATTCAAAATTATATTGTCCAAATTATTTAAATAAAGAAAAGAAACCCAAACCCTGAAATAGTTTTAAGTAAATTGGTGCGAAAGAGATGAATGCGAGAAAGATACAGTATGAAGAATGAAAGTACGAGAAGTAGCACATGCGGGAACTGGTATGGAAGGATTAGACAAAAAATGACTCGGATTATGTCTGAGATTGTGTAGGCAAAAAAAAAAAAAAAAAAAAAAAAAAAAAAAAAAAAAAAAAAAAAAAAAAAAAAAAAAAAAAAAAAAAAAAAAAAAAAAAAAAAAAAAAAAAAAAACCTAACCTAACCTAACCTAACCTAACCTAACCTAACCTAACCTAACCTAACCTAACCTAACCTAACCTAACCTAACCTAACCTAACCTAACCTAACCTAACCTAACCTAACCTAACCTAACCTAACCTAACCTAACCTAACCTAACCTAACCTAACCTAACCTAACCTAACCTAACCTAACCTAACCTAACCTAACCTAACCTAACCTAACCTAACCTAACCTAACCTAACCTAACCTAACCTAACCTAACCTAACCTAACCTAACCTAACCTAACCTAACCTAACCTAACCTAACCTAACCTAACCTAACCTAACCTAACCTAACCTAACCTAACCTAACCTAACCTAACCTAACCTAACCTAACCTAACCTAACCTAACCTAACCTAACCTAACCTAACCTAACCTAACCTAACCTAACCTAACCTAACCTAACCTAACCTAACCTAACCTAACCTAACCTAACCTAACCTAACCTAACCTAACCTAACCTAACCTAACCTAACCTAACCTAACCTAACCTAACCTAACCTAACCTAACCTAACCTAACCTAACCTAACCTAACCTAACCTTTTTTTTTTTTTTTTTTTTTTTTTTTTTTTTTTTTTTTTTTTAGCGTCGGAAAATCCTTTATGGATACCCACACAGCGATTGGGGCCGCCGTGTGGGTTATGTGGGAGTCACTGGTGTAGAGAGCCAGCATACCCACTAAAAACCGACGTGTTCCTCGAGGTCACGGCTTCGACGCACGGCAGGGTACTTATCGCAATCGCTGCCATGCGCCGAAGACGGTGCGACCAACGCCCGCATCCGGGCCCACCGGGGATAGGGAACTGCGCAGAACAAGACGCAGTTCCCCCACGCAGGGGCGCTAGGCGCAAGTGACGGAGCCCCACTCCGTCACCCGCCGCCCCCACTATGGCGGTTGAAGCTGGCCATGAAGCCTCCTTCGCCGGCCCAGCCTCCTTTGGCGGATCGGGTCCGCGAGGGGGTCCTCCTCACGGGCCCGTTCCGCTGCCTCCTTCTGCAACATCACCTCGTCGCAGAAGGTGGCCACCGCCTCCCAGTATTCCTCTCTCGCGACCATCGCCTTTGCGACGGCCGGGAGGGAGAGGTCACCTCCAATGGCCGCGACCAGTGCACGACGCTGTGCTGCCCACGCCGGGCAAACCTCCAGCGTGTGTTGCGCCGTGTCACTGTCGCAGCCGCAGTCGTGGCAGCGGGCACTGCTCTCCCTTTGAGCCGTGTTGTGCAGGTATCTGCCGAAACAACCGTGTCCGGTCAGAACCTGCACAACACGGAAGGTTAGCACCCCGTGTCGCCGCCTCACCCACTCCCGAAATATCGGGCGGATTGCCACCACGGTCCGAAGACCGGCCCTAGGCACGCTCAGGCGTTCGAGCCATACGCCCTCCAGGGTTCGCTGCGCCCTCCTCCTCCAGCGCAGGACCAGCTCCGGCATTATGCGCCGGTGCCCAGACTCCGCACGAAGCGCCGCTCCGTGCTCGTACACCTCCGCTAGGACTCGAGCGTCGAGGTCCCAGGGAGGTGTGTTGGCCAGCAGGCATGCAGCCTCGAAGGACACCGTGCGGTAGCCCCGGATCACCCTGACGGCCATGACTCTCTGCGCTCGTCGCAGCAGAGTCTTATTCTGGGCCGAAAGGGCGTCCACCCACACTGGCGCACCATAAAGCGCCATTGACCGTACCACCGCTGTAAAGAGGCGGCGGCACGTATCACCAGGGCCCGCTACATTGGGCAGGAGCCTACCCAGGGCAGATGTTGTTGCCGTCAATTTGGGGGTCAGGGCCCGGAAGTGGTTGTAAAACTTCCACCCCGGGTCCAGCACGAGCCCCAAATATTTCATCGTCGGTCCAATAGGGACCCGTACACCCTTGAGGTCAAGTGATGCTCCGGCAGGCGGACCCTTCCGGGGCCCGTGAAAAAGAAGGGCCTCGGATTTATTGAGGGCCACCCGCAGACCGAGCCTCTCAATTCGGTGGACCACCTGTATAGTCCCAACCTTCCCAAGTATGGAGACTTCCGCGAACGACGACCCTCTCGCTGTTACGAGGGTGTCGTCCGCGTAACAGAACACGCGGACCCCTGGCAATAGGGCGCCCCGCAGGACCCAATCGTATCCGATGTTCCACAGGAGGGGGCCTAAAACCGACCCCTGTGGAACACCGCATGTCATGTGCCGCTCAAAGACCCTCCCGTTTCGGTCTTGGCAGGACACAGTTCGACCCCTAAGGTAATCTGCTACGATGAGCCGCAGATACCTTGGTAGCCCATGGTGGTTCAGGGCTTCGGCTATGCACTCAAACGGCAGGGTGTTGAAAGCGTTGGCGATGTCAAGAGACACCGCCAAAAGCACCCCGCCGCGAGAAACTGCCTCTTTAGAGAGGGCCTTCACACGCATGATAGCGTCGATGGTCGAACGACCCTCCCTAAACCCGAACTGGCACTCAGCCAAATCTGGACCTACCGTGGTCATGTGGCTGATGATACGACCAGCTATTATCCTTTCCAGGAGCTTACCGGCCTCATCCAAAAGAACAATGGGCCGGTAAGCTGACGGAGAGTCGGCAGATCTGCCCGCCTTCTGCAGGAGGACCAGCCTTCCCTTTTTCCAAACACGTGGAAATTTGCCGGACCCGAGACACGCATCAAAGATATTGCGCAAACGGGACTCCAACTCGGCAAGAGACAACGCCAGAACGCGACCGTGTATTCCATCGGGGCCTGGGGCGGTCTTCTTAGCACGAAGCCGTGTTATAGCGGCATCGTACTCGGCGTCAGACACAACGGGCGCCGGACTGTCGTCAGAAGTCTGGGCCCCACGGGGGACCATAGACGGTGCGAGGTGTTCGTCGCGGGACGGGAACAGAGCTTCCACGACCTCTTGGAGCAGCTGTGGCTCCAACGTCTCCGCTACCGGGGGACCCTGGCCGCGCAGTTTGTCACGCGCAGCACGGTAGGGTCGACCCCACGGATTACGATCGAGCGACTCCAGCATCTGTTCCCGCGCCTCCGTTTTTGCCTTGAAAATGGCTATCCGCATGGTCCTCCGCGCCTCTGTATAGAGGCTGTGAAGATAGTCCTCCCAGACTTCGTCTCTGTGCCCATTGCGAGTACGATGCCTGTACCTGGCCAGTTCTCGCCGTTTGGCAATACAGTTGGCCCGAAGTGCGGCAATCTCCTCCGACCACCAATACACCGCCCCCTTGCGAGGTTGGTTATGAATCCGTGGCATGGCTGAGTCGCTCACGCGATGTAAAGAGTCGCGAAAACGCTCAGCCTCTGCATCAACGTCGAGGGACGTGGTGGTAGTTGGTGCACACCAGTCCTCGACCAACACCGCTTCCTCGAGATGCTCTTTGTTAAGTCTCGTGAGAGCCCACTTGGGGAAGGGTGTCGACGGCAATATGACGGCAGGGCGACCAGAATCGCTGCCAGCAAAAAGGTTGAAGGCGATGTATTCGTGGTCGCTCAACGTTTCGACGTATTCGAGGACCTGCCAGCCAGTGACGTGCGCGGCGAGAGCGGGGGTAGCGAACGTTAAGTCCACTATTGACCCCCCCCGCTGTCGCACGCAGGTACTGGCTGAGCCTCGGTTCAACAGAATGAGGCCGAACGTAGCCATCCAGGCTTCAACTGCAGAACCCCTTGGATCGGTAGTCGGGGAACCCCAAGCCGTTGATTTGGCATTGAAGTCCCCCGAGACCAGAATGCGCGACGAAGCGCTCCGACGCACAGCTATACCTAACTCGTCGAGAAACAGTTCGAAGTGAGCCAGTAGTCTGTTGGGGGAGAAGTACACACCAATGATGGTAACGTCTCCCCATTTGGCAACGACAAAGCCGCGCCCTCTCTGGTGGACTGAGAGGGGGGGCGAGGAATTAACTGCCGATCTAATGACGACCACCGAGTTGTCCATGTCCGCGGCCCAGTTAGGACAGGGCGGGACGTAGTACGGCTCGGCGGCCACCGCAATTTTGGAGGATCGCTCCCTCATGGTCTGCAGCAGGAGGTCCTGTGCGCCAGAGGAGTGATTTAGGTTCGCCTGGAGGCAATTAGTGACTGGGCGTAGGGCCATCAATAATTGGGGTCGTGTCCATGGGCTGCGGTAGCAGTACCGCAGCCTTTTGAGCGGCCGGGGTCTTGGCGGCCGTGGTCTTCACCTTCTTGGGGAGAGAGTTCGGGGCTTTGCAGCTCCTGCCCCCCAGTAAGTGCCCTGCAGGCCTCTTGGTGGCAGCACACACCACGCAGTGCGGCTCAGCAGAGCATTTGGCTGCTTTGTGCCCTGGTGTTCCGCAGCGGAAACAGAGATCGCTACGGTCTACACCAGAGCACTGCTGTCGAGCATGTCCTCGCTCCAGACAGCGGAAGCATTTCATGGGGCGTTGCTCCACTGCGCGAACTCGCGCCGAGCTCCACCCCACAAGAAGCCGACCAGCCTCTAAAATCTTCTTTGCCGCGCCAACAGGGCACGACACCCATGCGGTCCCCATACCGGTGGCACCGCGACGGATCTCACCAACTTTTATCTGGTGATGAGGACAATTTCCCTTTTCGGCAATAGCCGCAACCACCTCTTCCTGCTCGACCGAGTCGTCCAGGCCCAATACAGAAATCTCCATGCATTTTGTTGGCCTGGAGACTCGGATGTCCTCATTTTCGAACACGGACCTCAACTGCTGAGCAAGAGCATCAGCCTTGGGGCCCTGTTCCTCACCGGAGACTTGCAAGATCTTGCCTCCGGTGACAGCCGTCACAATTTTTAAGGGCGGAATGCCCAAGTCCTCGATCTTGATCGCGGAACGAGCCTTCCTAATGACATCCGCGTACGAGATGCCATTCTTCTCCGCTTCCGGACCAAGAGTTATAATAACGGCGGCCGTGCGGGGTTCCCTGACTTTGGGCTTCTTAGCCTTTGCCTTCGCCTGTGCTTTGGGCTTAGGGTCAGGCTTGGGCTGTGAAGCCGACGTGGCTGCTGGTGCCTTCTTCTTCTTTCCCCGCTTTACGACCGTGGTCCAGCCACCCTCTTCAGACGTTGAGGCGGCCGGAGCGGCAGTAGGCAGAGAAGGTTCCTTGCCGGTTGAGACAACTGATTTAGTCGCCGGGGCAAGAACAGTCTTCTTCCCTTTACCCTTGCCCTTGCCTTTAGCCCGAAGCCGGGAGTTCTGGCTAGGGACAAGGGCCATCGTTCCGCACTTGGAGGAAATGACGGGCGAATCCATTCTTACGGGAGCTGGCGGTGCGTTACCCTTTGTATGGGGCTCCGACTGCACGGCCAGCTTCTTTTTATCCGCAGCCAACGGTGGCCGCGGTCTATCCGCAGTTTTGAGGCCATCGATACGGGCGTTAAACATATTAGTGGCCGACGCCATGGCCGCCTTAATCTTATCCTCAACAACCGTTGAGACCGCTTGGAGGATCTGATTCCCATCCAAGGGTTGGCTCGTTGAGGGAACTGGACGCATGCGATCCGCACGTAGCTCCTCCAGCTGTTTGCGCAGCTCGTCCACATCGGCTCGGAGGCGCTGATTCTCGCGCTCCAGCTTAGTGACCTCCTCAGACACCGTACAGCGAAGGAGTGTCTGCGTGTAGTCGTTTATCGAGCTAGCCGATAGTTTTAAGGCCTTCTGAAAAGTGCCTTTCAGATGAGTTGATTTTGACGCTACGTCAAGAATGGTTTGCAACTCATTCTGCACGGACCTGTAAATTTCCGTGGCACTAGGCTCCTCGCCTAAGGACATCACGTCCGAATTCGAAGCGGTGCGTGAGATTGCGGGACTTGAGCGCGTACGCCTTTGCGCTAATTCCTCCGCAAAACTCTTCTCCGCCTCCAGCCGCAGGGCTTCCCGCAGCTGGGCGTTGTATTCCTTTTGGGCCTGAGCCAGCCCCGCGTACTCGCCAGTCTTAATGGGACGACCGCGACCACGACCTTTACCAGAAGCTGCAGGCTTTTTGGGTGCAGCTGCCATCTCTGTGCTAGACGCACTGTCCGATTCGGACCCTACCTCACGCTCTCTCTTGCGTCCCGACTGGGACCCGATCGTGTTGACAGACAAACATGAGCCGAAATTGGATCTTAATCCGGTCTCATGGTCTGACTCCTCATTCTCCGCGCCACTCAGCTGAGTACTGGGCGCCTTCTCTACCAACTTCTTGCTCCTAAGGGAGCGACTAGACAACAACTCATCTACATCAAAACTTAAACTAAAGGGTTTTTTGGGTTTATTGAACACTGCCATAAAGTTCCCACGAGTATGGGGGATATAAAAAGTCCACCCCGGCGGTGCCCCCTGCACCGGGGTAACCCTAATACACCTGAGGGTCGGGCGGTCCTCAGGGTTGGCGCTAGCTGGTGGACTTACCCAGCCCACCACCTTATAAATAAGGCGACCCGTCGCCACGTTCCCCAACGACAGGCCTTTGGGGTTTTTTATAGACGTTGTCTCGTCTTGGGCCGGCCGGTTAAGGCAAGCCCCCTGCTCCCTACGCCGTCCGCGAGACATGACCACGACAACGACGAGGGTTTACAGGTTGTCCGGCGATGGCCGAAGCCTGTCCGACTACCACGACACCGCAGCAGCCGAACTCGCCGCACCGCGGGCCTTGAAGGCCCGCCATACCACGCCACCCGAAGGTGGCCACTGAGCCGACCAATGAAGGCAAGCTCCGTCGGGACCGGCCAGCTAAGGCAAGCCCCAGAGACGACGTGATGGGGTGTGGAAGCACCCCACGTCAAAGAACGAAGACCGTTCAAAAAGGCGCAAGAGCGCCGCGAGCGAAAACGCTCCCACCACAATCCGACAAAACGGACCGCGGCCAACTAGGCCGCCATCCACCGAGCCGAAGCTCCACCGGCCCCCACAAGGAGGGCCCCACCAGGGTGATTTTTTATAGAGGTTTTCTTCCTCGCAGCCCGACGCTCAGTGCGCCGAGCCCCCGACCCCCACAAAAGTGTGAAGGCTTACGGGTTTGTGTGGCTGTGCAATGCCCGCCCTCAAAGAGACCAGGCAGCCACACTTCCAGTATTGTCCGCGCCGGCCGCAGCCGGTACCCCCCATATCTGGAGGGCGTTCCCCTATCCGCAACCCGGGGGACGCGTCCGATGGCAGACTGGAAACCGCACACGGAAACCTAACCTAACCTAACCTAACCTTTTTTTTTTTTTTTTTTTTTTTTTTTTTTTTTTTTTTTTTTTTTCGTCGGAAAATCCTTTATGGATACCCAGGGAGATATTGGGGGCTTGCCCCCTGGGTTATGTGGGAGTCACTGGTGTAAAGAGCCAGCATACCCACTAAAAACCGACGTTTGCCACTAACCACGTAATGGAGCGGGTCAGGGGAGCTCATCGCATTCCGTCCTGTCCCGCGCCGGTGGCTGTCTTGCGACCCATCTTCGGGTGGAGTAATGTGCCGTGGCAAAACAGACACATACTCCCAGTCTTGGGACACGTTAGCAGGTGGTAGAGCCCCCCTCTACCACCCCGTGCCCAGACTATGGCGGTTGGAGCAGCTGCTGCTGTGCATGCAGCCGCCGCCTTCGGCCGAGTCTCCGTCTACGGAGCGGGTTCGCCGCGGGATCGTCCTCGCGGGCCCTTTCCGCCGCCTCTTTCTGTGACATCACGTCCTCACAGAAAGAGGCCACCGCCGACCAGTGTGTCTCACTGCCGACCATCTTGCGTATGACGGCCGACAGGGACAAGTCACTGCCAATGGCTGCGGTGAGGACTGCGCGCTGTGCCGACCACGCCGGACATGAAGTCAGCGTGTGCTGCGCAGAGTCCTCACCGCCGCCGCACTCATGGCAACGAGGGGTCGCTTCCCGACCGGCTATGCCACACAGGTACTTGCCGAAGCACCCATGGCCTGTGAGCATTTGTGTGAGCCGGAAGGTCAGCGCCCCGTGCCTTCGTCTTAGCCAGCCCTTTAGGTTGGGCCGAATACCATCCACGGTCCATTGTCCTGCCGCCGGACATTCCAGGCGGTCACGCCATGTGCGGACGGTGGATGTTTCGGCTCGATCGCGCCACCGCCGAACCATTTCAGGTGGGGGGCGCACTCCCTCCTGGCGTACCGCAGCGCTGCGCCTATAGACGGCCGCCAGCGCTTTGGCATCCAAGTCCCATGGAGGGGTACCAGCTAACGCGCACGCGGCATCACCCGAAACGGTTCGGTAGCCGCGCACGACCTTTAAGGCGACAATCCTTTGCGCTCTGCGCAATAGCGCCGCATTCATGGGGGACAAAGTGTCAGCCCAGACAGGTGACCCGTATAAGGCCATGGATCGGACGACCCCCGTGTACAGTCTACGACATGTAACACTGGGGCCGCCCAGATTCGGCAGAAGGCTGCTGAGAGCCTGGGCCGTCCCTACTAGCTTTAGGCAGAGGCGGCGAAAATGCTCGTTAAAAGACCACTGTGGGTCGAGTTCCAGGCCGAGGTAGCGCATGTGCGCCTTAACGTCTATGCGCACGTTGTTGATGGTTAAGTGCGCTCCCCTGGGAGGTCTTCGACGGGGCCCATGAAATAGTAGGGCTTCCGTCTTAGACAGTGCGACTTTAAGTCCCAGGGACTCTATCCGTCCGACAGTCAATGAGACGCCAACGGTGGCGAGGCGAGCGGCTTCCGGATAATCGTCCGCCCGGGCAAGAACCAGAGTGTCGTCTGCATAGCAGACGACGTTCAGACCCGTGAGCAAGGCGCCCCGCAGCACCCAATTATATCCGATGTTCCACAGGAGGGGGCCTAAAACCGACCCCTGTGGAACACCGCATGCCATGACCCTCCTCACTAGGGTCCCATCTTTACCAGGACATAGTATAAGTCGGTCTCGCAGGTAGTTTGCGACCAGCTTGCACAAGTATAGGGGAACTCGATGGTAGTGGAGAGCCTCTATAATACTGCTGAAGGGTAGGGTGTTAAAGGCGTTAGCGATATCGAGCGATACCGCCATAACAACCCTACCCCTCGAAACGGCGTCTTCCGCGAAGCTTTTCACACGGAGAACAGCATCTACCGTTGACCGATTCTCCCTAAAGCCATATTGGCAATCGGCTAAATTTGGTCCTATCTCATTAAGGTGTCGGACGATGCGGGCGGAGACTATGCGCTCTAGGAGCTTGCCCGCTTCGTCCAACAAGACAATCGGACGATAAGCCGACGGATGTTCTGCCGGCTTACCTGGTTTCTGTAATAATACCAGGCGTCCTACCTTCCAGATTTTGGGGAACTGGCCTGTCACAAGACAGCGATTGTAGATGCCCCGCAATCGGTCTACCAAAACAGACAGAGAGAGTGCCAGAACTCGTCCGTGCACCCCGTCTGGGCCAGGAGCAGTGTTCTTTGCCCGAAGCCTAAGCACCGCAGCACCCATCTCTCCATCAGTGACTGTTGGTGGTGGGGGAACTTCTAACACTTGCACAGGGGGCGGAGCCATCAATGGTGCGACACGTTCCGCCTGCTCCGGAAATAGGGTGAAAATCACCGACTCCAGGAGTTGCGGTTCTAGAGTTTCAGCGACTGGGGGGCCCTGATTGCACAGTTTACTACGTACAGTGCGATATGGGCGCCCCC
Source organism: Acentria ephemerella (assembly GCA_943193645.1). NCBI lineage: Eukaryota > Metazoa > Arthropoda > Insecta > Lepidoptera > Crambidae > Acentria > Acentria ephemerella. The sequence goes on along the minus strand of OW971903.1, from coordinate 5,364,842 downwards.
ATGGGTCCGCGTCTAACTCCTCAAGCCACCGCTCACGGGCAGCTGCTTTGGCCTCGTGAATGGCAACTCGGAATGTGTGACGTGCCTCTTTATAATCTGAGTGGAGCAGCGCCTCATGTTCTGGCGTTCTCCCTGTTCGTCGTCGGCGGTATCTCGTGAGAGCACGACGCCGGGTAATACATGCACGACGCATGTCAGCCAAGTCTTCCGACCACCAATAAACTTCACGCCTAGGTGGGCGGCGCTTTGTTCGGGGCATAGCTGAGTCACAGATTCGCTGCATGGACTCCCCGAATTTCTGAGCTAGCTCATCTACTCCCGCCGAAGATGTTAGGGACTGGGTGAACCAGTCCTCGACGAGAGCAGCCTCTTCAACCAGGTCCTTCTTGAGCTTAGAGAGGGTCCAACGAGGGAACGGCTGCGTAATGTTCGCCGGCCTCGGACCATTGCCAACAGACCCTTGAGAGGGAGACACGTCGAACGTTATGTACAGGTGGTCCGACAGTGTCTCCACCTCCTCGTGGACTCGCCAGTTCATCACGTGCGTGGCGAGAGCAGGGGTGGCGAACGAAACGTCCACCACAGAACCCCCCTGCTGTCGCACGCAGGTGTTGGCAGAGCCACGGTTGAGGATTTGCAAATTGCAAATTACTGCCCATTCCTCGACAGTCGCGCCGCGCGCGTCCGTAGAGGGAGAACCCCAGGCCGATGACTTGGCGTTGAGGTCCCCCAGTACGATGGTGTGACTGGGCGCAACACGCAAAACAACAGCACCGACTGAATCGATGAAGGATTCGAATTCTGAGAGGCTGCGATTTGGGGAGAAGTAAGTTCCTATTAGTACAATCTCTCCCCATTTCACAGCGACAAAACCATGGCCCCGCTCCAAGATGTTCAGGGGCGGGGACCTAGACGATGGCGATCGAATGACCGCGACCGTTGTGTCAATATCGAAGGCGTAGTTGGAGCCAGGCGGAGTTGAGTAAGGCTCCGCAGCAACCGCAATGTCAATAAACCACTCTGACATGGTTTGCAGGAGTAAATCCTGCGCACCGCCAGAGTGGTTTAGGTTGCTCTGCAAAAGGTGGAGGGTTTGCGTACTAGCCATTTACGGGTCGGTATTCATTGCCTCCTCCTGTGGCAGGGCCGGAACTTCTTTTTGAGCAGCCTGGGTTCTTCGGGGCGCATTTCTACCTTTGCGGGGAAGAGGGGCCTTGCAGCTCTTTCCCCTTATTATATGATTGGCTGGCCGCTTTAGCTCCGCACATATAGCACAGTGCGGTTCAGCCGTGCACGCTACAATCTTATGACCGGGCTTGCCGCAACGGAAGCAAAGGTTGCTACGGTCAGCCTCGGCCGGACACCGATAACGGGTGTGACCCACGTCCAGGCATCGGAAGCAAGTTAATTGCCGCTTTTCCTGAGCCTGCACTCGAGCCGAACTCCATCCAACCAGGAGCCGGCCTGCCGCCAAAATGGTCTTTACAGCGCCAACAGGGCACTTGACCAACGCTGAACCGAGCCCATCCGGGCCGCAACGGATTTCGCTCACCGTTACGTTGTCTTTCGCGCACCCCGTTTTCTGTGCGACGGCAGCGATAACATCTTCTTTCTCCACCGAGTCGTCAAGACCTGAGACGCGAAATTCTGCGCACTTCGTTGGCCTTGAGACTCGGACCTCTCCCTCAAAGACACTTCTTAATTTTTCCGCCACAATGTCGGCTTTCGAGTGATTGACCGTTGCATCTTTATCGACGGACACCTCAAAAATACGGGCACCCGTGGCGGCTTCCTTTACGCTGAAACCTTCTGCCGAGAGGCCCAACTCCTCTAAATTAATTGAAGCCTTAGCCTTTCTGATAACGTTGGCGTAGGTGATTCCCTTCTTTTCTGCTTCAGCGTCGATCGTAAGTACGATTGCAGCAGAACGAGTATCCCTCAGTCGGCGTGGCTTTTTCTGGGCAGCACCCTTTGCCGGGGCCGCACCACCCTGCTTTGCCTGTTGTGGCTTAGCAGGTTGTGCAGCTTGCTTAGGGCCCGCCTTTTTCCCCTTCTTACTCCGGACAATAGTGATCCACCCATCGGCATCCGGACCAGAACCGGGCGCAGAGGAGACGGTAGCCGCAGTTCTCGGAGCTGGCTGTGGGGCTTGAGCAGGCTTGGGGGCTGGAGCCAGCAGTGGGGCCGTTCCCTTGACCGCCTCTGCATAGCCCTTGGCCTTGGCCTTGCCCTTGCCTTTGCCCTTCCCCTTGTTCTTGTTGGGGTCGGGGGTCGGCTTCGATGTGGCTGGCCCGTTTTGCTTGGGCGCCGCTTTCCCTCTGGGCGCAGGCGTCGGTCCGGCTGCCGGCCCGGCTGATGGTCCAGCTGCAGCTGCAATAGCGGCTGCCGCTTTCACTTCATGTGCCAGGGGTGGGCGGGGTCGATCCGGCGTGCGCAGGCTCTCTTTAAAGGCCTCGAGCTTATTATTCAACATTGATCCCACTTGGTTCATGATCGTGGAGATCAGGGCCGTCTGCGTAAGCTCCCCTTCAACAGTGGAGGGGGGATAAGGTTTAGAGGGCTGCACACGGCTAGCCCGTTTTGTGCGTTGGGGCAGGGGTTCGGGGAACGGAGTTGGCAACGAGTCCTCAATCTCCATATCCGAACCCTGCTCGACAGCAGCCGTCTGGAGCGCAGGTGCTGGTGCGGTACGCTGCTCAGAAAGTTTCTGAACGGCAGCCTTTACTTCTTCTAGCTCCTTACAGAGCGTGTCCACTCTCGTCTTAAGCTGGGCGTTTTCCGCGGCTAGAATGCGGTTTTCGTCGCTTGCGGTGCGCGTCTGGAGCGAATCGAAAATATTGCCCAGGGACTTGGTCGCTATTTTTATATCCCGCAAAACGGTACCCTTAAGATGCTTAGACTTGCCGGCAGCCGTCGACACAACCTCCATATAGAGGCGCGCACTTTGCGCGAGTTGGGCCGCCGTCAAGTCATCCACAGTCGCATCGTCTAATAACTCTGGTGCATCCTTGCACTTCGCTCGAGCAGCGTCCGCCGCCACGAGCTTCTTGTGCACCTCTTCTTCATACTCCGCCTCCTCCTCCATCTCGCAGGCCTTGACATATTCGGCCTTTGCTTTGGCCAGGCCCACGTATTCGAAGGTGGTTGGAGGCCTCCCCCGTCCTCTGCCAGAGCCGCGCCCGCTGCCTGCAGATTCTTTAGGCGATGGGGCGGCAAACTCTACCTCGGAGCCAGAATCCGAGTCGTCTTTTGTTCTCGGGCGCTTTGCCCTTTTTGAACGCCTTCTTTCCTCAAAGACCGACCTACTGTCGACCGTGCAGTCCGTGTCCACTTCGGACGAAGCGCGTGAATTGCGCTGACCAGTAATTTCGCTCCCGGCGACACTAGTCGCCGAGGCCCACCGACTCAAGCTTCCGGAGCGAGAGCTCCCTCCTTCAACGTCTTTTTGGCGAAACGATAATTTAATTTGTTTTGAATTCTCCATATGATTCCCACGAGTGTGGGGGAAATAAACGTCCACCCCGGCAGTGCCCCCTGTACCGGGGTAACCCTAATACTCCTGAGGGTCGGGCGGTACTCAGGGTTGGCGCTCGCTGGTGGACTTACCCAGCCCACCACCTTAAAAATAAGGCGACCCGTCGCCGCGTTGCCCAACGACAGGCCTTTGGGGTTTTTTATTGTGGTTGTCTCCACTCAGGGCCGGCCGGTTAAGGCAAGCCCCCCTGGTCCACGCGGGGTAACAGGTTGCCCGACGGGGAGCCGAAGCCCACCCAGCGACTGCAAAACCACAGCCGCCAGACCCGCCGCGCACGCGGGCCTTGAAGGCCCGCCATACCACGCCGCCCGAAGGCGGCCGCTGAGCCGGCCAATTAAGGCAAGCTCCGTCCGGAACAGCCAATTAAGGCAAGCCCGAAAACGCCCCTCAAAGCACGAGGTGCCAAGTGCAGGGAAAATGCACTTCCACGATAAACAATTCCGCGAGCACTGCTCGCCATCCACCGACAAAAAGTCCACTGGTCCTGAAAAGAACCTTTCACAAAAAGGCGCGAGTGCGCCACGAGCGACAAGCCGCTCCCGACTATGTCCACCACAAAAGGCAGACCGCGGGCCTTGAAGGCCCGCCATACCACGAGCCGAAGCTCCGCTGCCCCCCGAAGGGAGCCCCACAAGGGTAATTTTTTATAGAGGTTTTCTTCCTCGCAGCCCGACGCTCAGTGCGCCGAGCCCCCGACCCCCACAAAAGTGTGAAGGCTTACGGGTTTGTGTGGCTGTGCAATGCCCGCCCTCAAAGAGACCAGGCAGCCACACGTCCAGTGCTGTCCGCGCCGGCCGCAGCCGGTACCCCCCATATCTGGAGGGCGTTCCCCTATCCGCAACCCGGGGGACGCGTCCGATGGCGTACTGGAACCGCAACACGGAAACCTAACCTAACCTAACCTAACCTAACCTAACCTAACCTAACCTAACCTAACCTAACCTAACCTAACCTAACCTAACCTAACCTTTTTTTTTTTTTTTTTTTTTTTTTTTTTTTTTTTTTTTTTTTTTTTGTCGCAGGGGAATGCATTGACGCATTTCCTTCCCGATTCGGGGAAACCGGGAAGGGGTATGTGGGACTCCCGGGCAACGGTGCCCGTCCTACCCACTAAACCCCTGCGTGTTTCGACACGCTGCAATTGGCGCTGCCATGGGGTGCTCATCGCATTCGCCACAGCAGCGTCGCAGCGAGCCCTTGGCGGGCTCTTCCGCGAGGTGGTATGGGATACTCTCAAAACAAGGGGAGTATCCCTCATCGCAGAGGCCGTGCAATGCAGGTACTGATCCCCATCAGTACCCGCTGACCTCTACTTGGCGGAGGCGGACGTTAGTCCGCCCGCCGAGACGGTCCGCTCCGGGGTTGTAAAGACCCCTGAGCGGACCGCCCCGACGGCACCCCGCCTCGTCCCAAAAGGGTCGAGGCAGGGCGCTTCGCCTCCCGTGACCTGTCAGCAGCAGGGGCAGGTGGGGGCGGCCTAGGGCCGTCGCCACCCCCCCCACCACCAAGAGGTCTACCTCGCGTGCCGCGCCTCAGCTGCTGTAAGCAGCTTTTACTGCCCGCCATGTGGTTGGCCGGTAAACCGGCGTCGCCACACGGCGCACAGTGAGGCGCAGCCGAGCACTCGGCGGCCTTGTGGCCCGGTCGACCGCAGCGAAGACAAACGTCGCTGCGGTCGACTGCCGACGGGCACAGCTGCTTGGTGTGCCCCACACCAAGACAGCGGTGGCACATCATTGGGCGGCTTTCTGCCACGGAAACGCGGACAGTGCTCCACCCAACGGAAAGCCGGCCGCCCTTGCCGATATCCCTCGCCGCAGCCGCGGGGCAGGTGACCCTTACGGATCCCGAGCCCCACCGGCCGCGGCGAATGATACCGACACGGACCATATCACCAGGGACACATCCGGCACGAGCGATCGCCCCCCGGATGTCGTCCCCGGTGATTGTGTCATCCAGACCGGTCAAAAGGAGCTCCCCCGTCTTGACCGGTCTTGTGACCACGGCATCATCGCCGATCACCTCCTGGAGGCGAGCGGCGAAGATGTCGGCCTTCTCCACACGATCCTGGCCCGCAATCGTGAGGACACGGGCACCCGTCTTCGTCGGCTTGATGCGGAGCTCCGGTACGTCGGAGTCTCCCGCGGTGGCTGCTCTCGCCCGGGTCAGGACGGACAAGTAGGTTTCCCCACGCCGCTCCGCCTCGGGCGAGAGCACCACCGCTATGGCCGCAGTGGTCGGCACCCGGATCCGGGCACCCGCCTTCTTCTTCCTCCTCCGCCTCTTCTTCCTACCGCCGGCCGCCCCAGGTGAAGGCTGCGCTGGGGCTTGCACTGGCCGCGTGTTATTGCGCGTGGCGCCGGCGTAGGTGACCCTCTGCGTGGGCCGCGCGGGTGCAGTAGTCGGCGCGGTCGTCGTCGGCATCGGGGCTGAAGGGGGCTTCTTCTTGGCCCTCTTCCTCCTGACGAGCGTGAAGCCGTCGTCGCCTGCCGTCGTCTGATCGGTGGGAGCGGGTGGGGCATGCTCCGCTGTCGTCTGCGGTGGAGGAGGGGGAGCGGTGGTGGTAGTGGCTCTCGCCGCCCTGTCCACCTCCGCTCGCGCTTCCAGGTAGCGCTCGACTACCCGTAGTATACGGGCGTCCTCGGCGTCACGCTCATCTTGGCCAGCTGCGTCCAGTCTCTCCCTGACGTTGACGGCCGGGAGGTCCTCCTCTACGCCGGCGTTTGCTGCGGCCCTGCCGCCGCACGCACACTCGCTGCTGGGCTCCGGTGCAGCGGCCACCGCGGCGGTCAGCTGGTCGACCTTTTGTTCCAGCACCTTGCACTCCGAGCGCAGCGCGTCGATCTGCGCGCTCTGGAGTGAGAGGTCGCTTCTGAGGCGGCTGTTCTCGGCCTGCAACCTCTTCACCTCGGAGGAGGCCGACCGCTCGTGCAGCGCCACCACGGTGTCCTCTAGGCGGTCTGCGCTCTCCCTCAGGGCACGGACGAATGTGCCCTTCAGGTTCTTGGAGCGCATAGCCACTCTCGTGACCACCGCGATGTCGTCCAAGGCCCGTGCCTTCAGCAGGCTCAGGGCGGGGTCGTCGGGGCGTTCGCCCGGCGGGGGCATACGGCAGCGCTCCCAGCTTCGACGAGCCGACTCCATGAGCCTCTCTATCTCGTCGTCGCTACAGAGGTTCACGCCGAGCCAGCCGCCGCTGGCTGCCGCCTCCCTGTCCTCTACCGACCGCCGAGGGTTGTGGATCCTCTGCGGTACCGGCGACTCACTCGGCGTTCTTGGCTCCGAGGCCCTAAGCTGGCGCCGCCCTCTTTGTGCCGTGGGCACTTTCGGTCGCGATGACTCCTCCGACGGGCCGGGCCTCTTGGCCGTCCTCTTGCGGCTCCCGCTGCGAAGCACGCGCCCTTCTCCGTCCTCGCTGGCACTGGCAGAGATGGTTAAGGAGTCGTCGCTGTCCAGCGAATTACAGGACGCTCCTCCGAAGAACCTTTCTTCAACCTCAAATACTCCGTCCCGGGAACCTCCGGCTTCCGCCCACGTCCCAGGACCACTATCATCATCGGTGCCGCTATGTCGGCTCCTAAGTTCGTCGACGTTATAACGGAGACGCACAGATTGTGCGCCCCCGGAGCGAGTAGTGCCCCCCCCAGATACGTTGGGGCTGTCCGCCGAAGCGGAGAGGGATTCCCCGGCCGCGTGGCAACCGGGACCCTCCTGGAGATTTGTGTTACTGCTCGCTTGTGCCATATTTAAATCCATACTCCAATCTTCATCATATAATAAAACAAAAACAAAACTAAAAAGATACAA
>OW971903.1:5170000-5352500 GCA_943193645.1 Acentria ephemerella | reverse complement strand
TTTCGACAGAAGGCGACGACGCGCCATGAGCTTTCGCTCCCCACTGACCGTCACAGAAGACGGTTCGCGGGCCTTGAAGGCCCGCCATACCACGAGCCGAAGCTCCGCTGCCCCCCAAGGGGGCCACCACTGGGTGATTTTTTAGAGAGGTTTTCTTCCTCGCGACCCAGCGCTAAGTGCAATGCGCCGAGTCCCCGACCCCCACGAAAACGTGCAGGGCTACGGGTTTGTGTGGCCGTGCAATGCCCGCCCTTAAAAAGACCAGGCAGCCACACGGTGTCAGAGTATTAGCCAAATACGTAGCAATGTCCTGAAAAGGACATGACCACGTAAGTGCCCGGGGTACACCAGCCAATCACATTGTGAGACCCACCGTTCGCGCCAGATGCAATAGCATCGAACGCGACTGGCGATCCCCCCAATGCAACCGACATGCGTGGAGGTTCTCTGACCTAGTACCCCAACCTAACCTAACCTAACCTTTTTTTTTTTTTTTTTAACGACGGAAAATGCGTTACGCATACCCCGGCACTTTTGGGAAGCACCGGGGTTATGTGGGACTCCTCCCCCAGAGTGGGGGCCCTACCCACTAAAAACCGTCGCTTCCCCAGACAGGAGGCTGCATACGAGGACGGACGCGGGGAGCTCATCGCAGACGTCCGCATCCGCCCCGCAGCACGGCCGAAATCGGCCTCCACCACTCCCCGGAGGGATGGAGTACTCGCCCGCAGGCTTTCCTCCCCATCTCTGGGGACGTTAGATACGGCAGGGTTCCCACCCCTACCGCCGTCCCCCGCGAACCTTGAAGGCCCGCAAGCCACGACCCACCCAAGAGGGAGGGTCCGCTGGTCCTGAAAAGGACCGTTTGGGTGTGGCCGGCGGAGAAAACTCCGCCGCCACGGGCTAAGGTGCTGCTGTTGCGGGGACACAAGGGGCTTCAGCCCGCCCGGCGCCAACAACACCGTCGCCGAAGACGGCCGCCTGAAGCGACCCGCAGCCTTGAAGGCCGCCCATCCTACGTCCCACCGGACAACTTCCCGCCGCAGACAAAACGCCGCACACCCGTCTGGGCCGCGACTTACTGTGACGCCGGAATGAGGTTAGTCTTACGGGCTGGAAGACACCCCCCGCAGAGGTTGACGAAGCCTCCGCGGCAACCAGCCCTGCGTTCCCAAAGACCGGGTCGGGTTGCACGGACACCACCACGTGTGCCCACGGCACGGACTACGGCGCGGGCTCCACCAAGCCCCAAACTACGACCCGAAGGTCCGCTGGCCTTGCCACAGGCGCGAAGAAGATTACGCATACGCGGGGCCAAAACATACCCCGCGCATAGCCGCAACTCCTCCGCCCTGCCTAATGTGTACCGTGCATGAGCCAAGCCCAACGAAACACTTGACCCATAGCCACGGTACCCACCAGACAACCTGTGACAATTCCGCCCAACACTGGCCGCTGAACGGCCCGCCACCTTGAAGGCAGCCAACCACCGATCAAAAATGATCCTCCGGCCCTGAAAAGAGCCTTTCCACAAGAGGCGACGAAGCGCCATGAGCGAAAATCCGCTCCCCACTCGTCCACCGTAGAAGGCGGACCGCGGGCCTTGAAGGCCCGCCAACCCACGAGCCGAAGCTCCGCTGCCCCCCGAGGGGGGCCACCACTGGGTAATTTTTTAGAGAGGTTTTCTTCCTCGCGACCCAGCGCTAAGTGCAATGCGCCGAGCCCCCGACCCCCACGAAAACGTGCAGGGCTACGGGTTTGTGTGGCCGTGCAATGCCCGCCCTTAAAAAGACCAGGCAGCCACACGGTGTCAGAGTATTAGCCAAATACGTAGCAATGTCCTGAAAAGGACATGACCACGTAAGTGCCCAGGGTACACCGGCCAATCACATTGTGAGACCCACCGTTCGCGCCAGATGCAATAGCATCGAACGCGACTGGCGATCCCCCCAATGCAACCGACACGCGAGGAGGTTCTCTGACCTAGTACCCCAACCTAACCTAACCTTTTTTTTTTTTTTTTTTTTTTTTTTTTTATCGACGGAAAATGCGTTACGCATACCCCGGCACTTTTGGGAAGCACCGGGGTTATGTGGGACTCCTCCCCCAGAGTGGGGGCCCTACCCACTAAAAACCGTCGCTTCCCCAGACAGGAGGCTGCATACGAGGACGGACGCGGGGAGCTCATCGCAGACGTCCGCATCCGCCCCGCAGCACGGCCGAAATCGGCCTCCACCACTCCCCGGAGGGATGGAGTACTCGCCCGCAGGCTTTCCTCCCCATCTCTGGAGACGTTGGATACGGCAGGGTTCCCACCCCTACCGCCGTCCCCCGCGAACCTTGAAGGCCCGCAAGCCACGACCCACCCAAGAGGGAGGGTCCGCTGGTCCTGAAAAGGACCGTTTGGTTGTGGCCGGCGGAGACAACTCCACCGCCACGGGCTTAAGTGCTGCTGTTGCGGGGACACTTAAGGGGCTTAAGATCCCGCCCGGCGCCAACAACACCGTCGCCGAAGACGGCCGCCTGAAGCGACCCGCAGCCTTGAAGGCCGCCCATCCTACGTCCCACCGGACAACTTCCCGCCGCAGACAAAACGCCGCACACCCGTCTGGGCCGCGACTTACTGTGACGCCGGAATGAGGTGTTAGGCTTACGGGCTGGAAGACACCCCCCGCAGAGGTTGGCGAAGCCTCTGCGGCAACCAGCCCTGCGTTCCCAAAGACCGGGTCGGGTTGCACGGACACCACCACGTGTGCCCACGGCACGGACTACGGCGCGGGCTCTACCAAGCCCCAAACTACGACCCGAAGGTCTGCTGGCCTTGCCACAGGCGCGAAGAAGATTACGCATACGCGGGGCCAAAACATACCCCGCGCATAGCCGCAACTCCTCCGCCCTGCCTAATGTGTACCGTGCATGAGCCAAGCCCAACGAAACACTTGACCCATAGCCACGGTACCCACCAGACAACCTGTGACAATTCCGCCCAACACTGGCCGCTGAACGGCCCGCCACCTTGAAGGCAGCCAAATCCACCGATCAAAAAGATCCACCGGCCCTAAAAAGAGCCTTCGTCAAAAGGCGACGAAGCGCCACGAGCGAAAATCCGCTCCCCACTCGTCCACCGTAGAAGGCGGACCGCGGGCCTTGAAGGCCCGCCAACCCACGAGCCGAAGCTCCGCTGCCCCCCGAGGGGGGCCACCACTGGGTAATTTTTTAGAGAGGTTTTCTTCCTCGCGACCCAGCGCTAAGTGCAATGCGCCGAGTCCCCGACCCCCACAAAAACGTGCAGGGCTACGGGTTTGTGTGGCCGTGCAATGCCCGCCCTTAAAAAGACCAGGCAGCCACACGGTGTCAGAGTATTAGCCAAATACGTAGCAATGTCCTGAAAAGGACATGACCACGTAAGTGCCCAGGGTACACCAGCCAATCACATTGTGAGACCCACCGTTCGCGCCAGATGCAATAGCATCGAACGCGACTGGCGATCCCCCCAATGCAACCGACACGCGAGGAGGTTCTCTGACCTAGTACCCCAACCTAACCTAACCTTTTTTTTTTTTTTTTTTTTTTTTTTTTTTTTTTTTTTTTTTTTTAACGACGGAAAATGCGTTACGCATACCCCGGCACTTTTGGGAAGCACCGGGGTTATGTGGGACTCCTCCCCCAGAGTGGGGGCCCTACCCACTAAAAACCGTCGCTTCCCCAGACAGGAGGCTGCATACGAGGACGGACGCGGGGAGCTCATCGCAGACGTCCGCATCCGCCCCGCAGCACGGCCGAAATCGGCCTCCACCACTCCCCGGAGGGATGGAGTACTCGCCCGCAGGCTTTCCTCCCCATCTCTGGGGACGTTAGATACGGCAGGGTTCCCACCCCTACCGCCGTCCCCCGCGAACCTTGAAGGCCCGCAAGCCACGACCCACCCAAGAGGGAGGGTCCGCTGGTCCTGAAAAGGACCGTTTGGGTGTGGCCGGCGGAGAAAACTCCGCCGCCACGGGCTAAGGTGCTGCTGTTGCGGGGACACAAGGGGCTTCAGCCCGCCCGGCGCCAACAACACCGTCGCCGAAGACGGCCGCCTGAAGCAACCCGCAGCCTTGAAGGCCGCCCATCCTACGTCCCACCGGACAACTTCCCGCCGCAGACAAAACGCCGCACACCCGTCTGGGCCGCGACTTACTGTGACGCCGGAATGAGGTTAGACTTACGGGCTGGAAGACACCCCCCGCAGAGGTTGACGAAGCCTCCGCGGCAACCAGCCCTGCGTTCCCAAAGACCGGGTCGGGTTGCACGGACACCACCACGTGTGCCCACGGCACGGACTGCGACGCGGGCTCTACTAAGCCCCAAACTACGACCCGAAGGTCCGCTGGCCTTGCCACAGGCGCGAAGAAGATTACGCATACGCGGGGCCAAAACATACCCCGCGCATAGCCGCAACTCCTCCGCCCTGCCTAATGTGTACCGTGCATGAGCCAAGCCCAACGAAACACTTGACCCATAGCCACGGTACCCACCAGACAACCTGTGACAATTCCGCCCAACACTGGCCGCTGAACGGCCCGCCACCTTGAAGGCAGCCAAATCCACCGATCAAAAAGATCCGCCGGCCCTAAAAAGAGCCTTCGTCAAAAGGCGACGAAGCGCCACGAGCGAAGATCCGCTCCCCACTCGTCCACCGTAGAAGGCGGACCGCGGGCCTTGAAGGCCCGCCAACCCACGAGCCGAAGCTCCGCTGCCCCCCGAGGGGGGCCACCACTGGGTAATTTTTTAGAGAGGTTTTCTTCCTCGCGACCCAGCGCTAAGTGCAATGCGCCGAGTCCCCGACCCCCACGAAAACGTGCAGGGCTACGGGTTTGTGTGGCCGTGCAATGCCCGCCCTTAAAAAGACCAGGCAGCCACACGGTGTCAGAGTATTAGCCAAATACGTAGCAATGTCCTGAAAAGGACATGACCACGTAAGTGCCCGGGGTACACCAGCCAATCACATTGTGAGACCCACCGTTCGCGCCAGATGCAATAGCATCGAACGCGACTGGCGATCCCCCCAATGCAACCGACATGCGAGGAGGTTCTCTGACCTAGTACCCCAACCTAACCTAACCTAACCTAACCTAACCTAACCTAACCTAACCTAACCTAACCTAACCTAACCTAACCTAACCTAACCTAACCTAACCTAACCTTTTTTTTTTTTTTTTTTTTTTTTTTTTGCGTCGGAAAATCCTTTATGGATACCCAGGGAGATACTGGGGGCTTGCCCCCTGGGTTATGTGGGAGTCACTGGTGTAGAGAGCCAGCATACCCACTAAAAACCGACGTTTGCCACTAACCACATAGAGGAGCGGGCCAGGGGAGCTCATCGCATTCCGTCCTGTCCCGCGCCGGTGGCTGTCTTTCGACCCATCTTCGGGTGGAGTGATGTGCCGTGGCAAAACAGACACACACTCCCAGTCTTGGGACACGTTAGCAGGTGATAGAGCCCCCCTCTACCACCCCGTGCCCAGACTATGGCGGTTGGGGCAGCTGCTGCTGCGCATGCAGCCGCCGCCTTCGGCCGAGTCTCCGCTTACGGAGCGGGTTCGCCGCGGGATCGTCCTCGCGGGCCCTTTCCGCCGCCTCTTTCTGCGACATCACGTCCTCACAGAAAGAGGCTACCGCCGACCAGTGTGTCTCACTGCCGACCATCTTACCAATGACGGCCGACAGGGACAGGTCACTGCCAATGGCCGCAGTGAGGACTGCGCGCTGTGCCGACCACGCCGGGCAAGACACAAGCGTGTGCTGCGCAGAGTCCTCACCGCCGCCACACTCATGGCACCGAGGGGTCGTCTCCCGACCGGCTATGCCGCACAGGTACTTGCCGAAGCAACCGTGGCCTGTGAGCAATTGTGTGAGCCGGAAGGAAAGCGCCCCGTGCCTTCGTCTTAGCCAACCATTTAGGTTGGGCCGAATCCCGTCCACAGTCCAGCGTCCTGCCGCCGGACATTCGAGGCGGTCTCGCCATGTGCGAATGGTGGACTGTTCGGCTCGATCGCGCCACCGCCGAACCATTTCAGGTGGGGGGCGCACTCCCTCTTGGCGCACCGCAGCGCTGCGCCTATAAACGGCCGCCAGCGCTTTGGCATCCAAATCCCATGGAGGGGTTCCTGCTAACGCGCACGCGGCATCCCCCGAAACGGTTCGGTAGCCGCGCACAACTTTTAGGGCTATTAACCTCTGCGCCCTCCGCAATTGCGCCGCATTCTTCGGCGACAAGGTGTCTGCCCAGACTGGTGACCCGTATAAGGCCATAGATCGGACGACCCCCGTGTACAGTCTACGACATGTAACACTGGGGCCGCCCAGATTTGGCAGAAGGCTGCTGAGAGCCTGGGCCGTCCCCACTAGCTTAGGGCATAGACGGCTAAAATGCTCGTTGAACGACCACTGTGGGTCAAGTTCCAGCCCGAGATAGCGCATGTGCGCCTTCACGTCAATGCGCACGTTATTAATTGTTAGGTGCGCTCCCCTGGGCGGTCTTCGACGGGGCCCGTGAAAAAGTAGGGCCTCCGTCTTAGACAGAGCGACTTTAAGTCCCAGGGACTCTATCCGACCGACCGTCAGTGAGACGCCAACAGTGGCGAGGCGGGCGGCTTCCCGGTAGTCGTCGGCCCGGGCAAGCACCAGTGTGTCGTCCGCATAGCAGACGACGCACAAGCCTGTAAGGAGGGCTCCCCGCAACACCCAGTTGTATCCGATGTTCCACAGGAGTGGGCCTAAAACCGATCCCTGTGGAACACCGCATGACATGACCCTCCTGACTAGGGTCCCATCTTTCCCAGAACATAAAATGAGCCGGTCTCGCAGGTAGTGTGCGACCAAGTGGCGAAGATACAGAGGGACTCTGTGATGGTGTAGAGCCTCTATAATGCAACTGAAGGGCAGGGTGTTGAAGGCATTGGCGATATCCAATGACACCGCCATAACAACCCTACCCCTCGATACAGCGTCTTCCGCGAAAGATCTGACGCGGAGAATCGCGTCGATAGTCGACCTATTCTCTCTGAAGCCATATTGGCAATCAGCTAAATTTGGCCCAGTCGTGTTGAGGTGCCGGACGATTCGGGTTGATATTATACGCTCGAGGAGCTTGCCCGCTTCGTCCAGCAGGACTATTGGACGGTAAGCCGACGGATGGTCTGCCGGCTTTCCTGGTTTTTGTAGCAGGACCAGGCGTCCAGTCTTCCACAATTCAGGGAATTGACCCGTGACGAAACAACGGTCGTAAATCCCCCTTAATCGGTCTTCCAGTACGGACAGGGCAAGCGACAAAACGCGTCCGTGTACCCCGTCGGGACCGGGGGCAGTATTTTTGGCCCGTAGTCTTAAAATTGCAGCGCCCATCTCTCCGTTGGTAATTGGCGGTGGAGGTTCTTCGACAAGTTGCGCCCTCGAGGCAGGAGCCATCAGAGGGGCAACATGTTCCGCTTGTTCGGGAAAGAGGGCGAAGACAACAGATTGTAGGAGCTGGGGCTCCAGGGTTTCCGCGACTGGGGGGCCCTGGTTGCACAGTTTACTGCGCACTGCGCGGTATGGGCGCCCCCATGGGTCCGCGTCCAACTCCTCGAGCCACCGTTCGCGGGCAGCTGATTTGGCCTGGTGTATTGCGACACGGAATGCGTGCCGGGCCTCTTTATACTCAGCGTGAAGCTGCGTTTCTTCCTCTGGTGTTCTGCCTGTTCTGCGCCGACGGTATCGAGTAAAGGTTCGACGCCGGGCTATACAGACACGTCGCATATCGGCCAGGTCCTCTGACCACCAAAAGACTTCACGCCTAGGTGGGCGACGTTTAGTTCGGGGCATCGAAGAGTCGCATATGCGCAGCATAGTGTCCCCGAACTCTTGGGCTAGTTCATCTACTCCCGTCGAAGATGTTTGGGACTGGGTGAACCAGTCCTCGACGAGAGCAGCCTCTTCAGCGAGGTTCTTCTTTAATTTGGACAGAGTCCAACGAGGGAACGGCTGTAAATGGGCCGCCCTCGGACCAAGTTCATTTGACCTTCGGGAGGGAGACACGTCGAACGTTATGTACAAGTGGTCCGACAGTGTCTCCACCTCCTCGTGGACTTGCCAGTTCTTCACGTGTGTGGCGAGAGCAGGGGTGGCGAACGAAACGTCCACCACAGACCCCCCCTGCTGTCGCACACAGGTGTTGGCAGAGCCACGGTTTAGGATTTGCAGGTTGCATATCACTGCCCATTCTTCCACAGTTGCGCCGCGTGCATCCGTAGAGGGAGAACCCCAAGCCGATGATTTGGCGTTGAGGTCCCCTAGTACGACGGTGTGACTGGGCGCAACACGCTGAATAACAGCACCGACCGAATCTATGAAAGATTCAAATTCCGAGAGGCTGCGATTTGGGGAGAAGTAAGTTCCTATGAGTACAATCTCCCCCCATTTCGCAGCGACAAATCCATGGCCCCGCTCCAAGATGTTCAGGGGCGGGGACCTTGACGATGACGACCGAATAATCGCAACCGTCGTATTCAGATCAGAGGCGTAGTTAGAGCCAGGCGGAGAGGAGTATGGCTCTGCCGCAACCGCGATGTCAATGAACCACTCTGACATAGTTTGCAGTAGTAAATCCTGCGCACCGCCAGAGTGGTTCAGGTTGCACTGAAGAAGAGTGAGTTTGTGTGTACTGGCCATTAGGGGTCAGTATGCATGGCCTCTACTTGAGGTTTGGCCTGTACTACTTTTGGAGCAGCCTGGGTCCTACGGGCTGCGTTTCTACCTTGACGGGGCAGTGGAGCTTTACAACTTCTCCCCCGTATGACATGGTTGGCCGGCTTTTTCAGCTCCGCACATATGGCGCAGTGCGGCTCGGCCTTGCATGAAACCATCTTGTGACCAGGTTGGCCGCAGCGAAAGCAAAGACTGCTGCGGTCGACCTCAGCCGGACAACGATACCGCGTGTGGCCCACATCCAGGCAGCGGAAGCAGGTCAACTGCCGTTTCTCCTGAGCTCGGACACGGGCCGAGCTCCAGCCGACCAAAAGTCGGCCAGCCTCCAGGATGGTCTTAACTGCACCGATGGGGCACTTAACTACAGCAGTGCCAAGGCCATCGGGACCACTTCGAATTTCACCGACCGTGACGTTACCGTGTGCACAACCAGTTTTTTGCGACACGGCGGCGACGATGTCTTCCCTCTCTACAGAGTCATCCAGGCCTGACACGCGAATTTCGGCGCATTTAGTAGGCCTGGTGATTCTGACATTTCCCTCGAGGACCTCTCTGAGCTTGCCCGCCAACTCGTCGGCCTTAGCACCGTTGACTGCGGCATCTTTGTCGACTGACACCTCGAAAATGCGGGCGCCAGTGGCAGCCTCCTTAATTTTAAAGCCTTCCGCAGAGAGGCCTAGCTCCTCTAAATTAATGGCCGCTTTCGCCTTTTTAATTGTGTCGGCGTAAGTGAGACCCCCCTTTTCCGCCTCAGGGTCTATCGTCAACACAATAGCCGCCGAGCGAGATTCTCGCAGTCTGCGCGGTTTCTTGGGCACAGCTGCTTTAGCCGGGGCCGCGCCACCCTGCTTTTGTTGGGATTTAGCAGGCTGCACAGCTGGCTTCTTAACGACTTTTTTGTCCTTTTTACTGCGGACTACAGTGATCCACCCTTCAGCATCCGGACCGGGCGCTGACGCCGAAGAGGGGGCAGTTGTTGCTCTGGGGGCCGGCTGAGGGGCTGGGGTTGGCTGAGGTGCAGTTCTCTTGACCGCATCAGCGTAACCTTTGGCCTTGCCCTTGCCCTTGCCCTTGCCTTTGCCCTGATTCGGGCCGGCAGTCGTCGGAGCGGCAGGCCCTTTCGGTTTGGGTGCCGCTTGCGCTCTGGGTGCAGGAGTTGGGATGACTGCTGCTGCAGCCTGTGCCGCCGCTTTCCTGGTCTCGTGTGCCAAGGGGGGACGGGGCCGATCCGGCGTGTTCTGGCTTTCCTTAAAAGTGGCCAGCTTGTTGTCCATCATCGCCCCCACTTGGTTCAAGATCGACGAGATTAGAGCCGATTGTGTGAGCTCCCCACCTGTGGAAGCAGGGGGGTCCGACTTGGAGGCTTGCACGCGGCTTGCCCTTTTTGCACGTTGAGGCAGAGGCTCGGGGAACGGAGTCGGCAGAGAGTCCTCGATCTCCATATCCGAGCCCTGCTCAGCGACGACCGTCTGAGGCGCAGGAATTGGTGCGCTACTTCTCTCAGTGAGTTTTTGCACTGCGACCTTTAACTCTTCAAGCTCATTGCAGAGCGTGTCGACCCTTGCCTTGAGTTGGGCATTCTCCGCTGCCAACATGCGGTTTTCCTCGCTGGCGGTACGTGTCTGCAGCGAGTCAACAATACTGCCTAAAGACTTTGTGGCAATCTTTATGTCCCGCATGACCGTGCCCTTGAGATGTCTGGACTTGCCAGCAGCCGTCGACACAACCTCCATATAGAGGCGCGCACTTTGCGCAAGTTGGGCCGCCGTCAAGTCGTCCACAGCCGAATCCTCTAGAAGCTCTGGTGCATCTTTGCACTTGGCTCGGGCGGCGTCTGCCACCTCGAGCTTCCGGTGGACTTCCTCCTCGTAGTCTGCCTCCTCCTCCATCTCGCAGGCCTTTGCATATTCGGCCTTTGCTTTGGCCAGACCCACGTACTCAAAGGTGGTAGGAGGCCTACCACGTCCTCTACCGGAGCCGCGACCTTGGCCCGTAGATTCCTTGGGCGTTGGGGCGGCAAACTCTATGTCGGAACCAGAGTCCGAACCGTTCTTTAGCCTAGGGCGCTTGGCCCTCTTCGATTTTCTTCGATCTTCGAAGACCGACCTGCTGTCGATCGTGCAATCTGTGTCCAATTCGGACGACGCGCGCGAGTTGCGCTCACCAGTAATTTCGCTCCCGGCGACGCTTGTCGCCGAGGCCCACCGACTCAAACTTCCGGAGCGAGAGCTCCCTCCTTCTACATCTTTTTTGCGAAACGATAATTTTATTTTAGAATCCATACAAGTCCCACGAGTATGGGGGAAATAAAACGTCCACCCCGGCAGTGCCCCCTGTACCGGGGTAACCCTAATACTCCTGAGGGTCGGGCGGTACTCAGGGTTGGCGCTCGCTGGTGGACTTACCCAGCCCACCACCTTAAAAATAAGGCGACCCGTCGCCGCGTTGCCCAACGACAGGTCTTTGGGGTTTTTTATTGTGGTTGTCTCCACTCAGGGCCGGCCGGTTAAGGCAAGCCCCCCTGGTCCACGCGGGGTAACAGGTTGCCCGACGGGGAGCCGAAGCCCACCCAGCGACTGCAAAACCACAGCCGCCAGACCCGCCGCGCACGCGGGCCTTGAAGGCCCGCCATACCACGCCGCCCAAAGGCGGCCGCTGAGCCAGCCAATTAAGGCAAGCTCCGTCCGGGACAGCCAATTAAGGCAAGCCCGAAAACGCCCCTCAAAGCACGAGGTGCCAAGTGCAGGGAAAATGCACTTCCACAATAAACAATTCCGCGAGCACTGCTCGCCATCCACCGACAAAAGTCCACTGGTCCTAACAAGAACCTTTTCTCACAAAAGGCGCGAGTGCGCCACGAGCGACAAGCCGCTCCCGACTGAAACCTAACCTAACCTAACCTAACCTAACCTAACCTAACCTAACCTAACCTAACCTAACCTAACCTAACCTAACCTAACCTAACCTAACCTAACCTAACCTAACCTAACCTAACCTAACCTAACCTAACCTAACCTAACCTAACCTAACCTAACCTAACCTAACCTAACCTAACCTAACCTAACCTAACCTAACCTAACCTAACCTAACCTAACCTAACCTAACCTAACCTAACCTAACCTAACCTAACCTAACCTAACCTAACCTAACCTAACCTAACCTAACCTAACCTAACCTAACCTAACCTAACCTAACCTAACCTAACCTAACCTAACCTAACCTAACCTAACCTAACCTAACCTAACCTAACCTAACCTAACCTAACCTAACCTAACCTAACCTAACCTAACCTAACCTAACCTAACCTAACCTAACCTAACCTAACCTAACCTAACCTAACCTAACCTAACCTAACCTAACCTAACCTAACCTAACCTAACCTAACCTAACCTAACCTAACCTAACCTAACCTAACCTAACCTAACCTAACCTAACCTAACCTAACCTAACCTAACCTAACCTAACCTAACCTAACCTAACCTAACCTAACCTAACCTAACCTAACCTAACCTAACCTAACCTAACCTAACCTAACCTAACCTAACCTAACCTAACCTAACCTAACCTAACCTAACCTAACCTAACCTAACCTAACCTAACCCCAGAACTCACAACCAACAACATCGCGGTTGTGAGGATCCGCTCGGGTGCACTGTGGGTTAAGGTTATCTCCCTCTACTTCGAACCCAACTCCCCCATTGAGCCCTACCTAGATATGTTGAATAACATCATCGACATCGTAGGGCCAACCAACATCATAATGGGAGGAGACGCCAACGCGTGGAGCATCTGGTGGGGAAGTATGAGGACGAATGAAAGAGGAGAGAGAATGATAGAGATGATGAATGAAAGGAACCTTCAGATACTAAACGAAGGGGAGGTACCCACCTTCGAGGTAATGCGTAACGGCAAGCTGTGCACCAGCATAGTGGACGTAACGGCCTGCACCGTAGACCTTCTGGACAAGATCCAGGGCTGGAAGGTCGAGAGGGACTTGGTAAACTCGGACCACAACGCGATTGGATTTAGCGTACACACTACACAGACAGATAAAATCTTACGCAGGACAACCAGACTATACAACACAAAAAAGGCTAACTGGGTGGAATTTCATAGTAAATTCCTCCAGTTAACAAACAACAGCATTACAATAGACACCATAGAAAACACCACATGCAGACAAACACTAGACAACATAATCCACAAATACACAAGCGCTATAACACAAACATGCAATACTACTATACCCAAGATAAAGACGACGCACAAAATCACACTCGCGTGGTGGTCTGAGAAGCTCCAGTCCCTCAAACGGTCGGTGGCGAGGAAGAAGAGGAGGGTCCGCTGTGCTGCTCCGATACGCAGAGCCTCGGTGGTGGAAGAGTATCTGAAGGAGAAGGAAGAGTATGAAAAGGAAGTAAGGAAGGCACAGACTGAAAGTTGGAAGAGTTTTTGTGAGAAGCAAGACAGGGAGAATGTATGGGAAGGTATATACAGAATAATGAAAAGGACGGAAGAAAGGAAAGAGGATCTCCCCCTAAAGAAAAACGACGCAATCCTCAGCGGAGTAGAGTCGGCGCATTGGCTCGCTGAGGTATTCTACCCCAAAGACGACACCAGCACCGACACCGAGGACAACAGGGAGACCAGGAGCAGGGCAATGAAGCTGACAGCAGTAATACATCGTGACGATGAGCCGCCTCTTACGATGCACGAACTAAAAGAGGCGGCGCTCAGCTTCAACCCGAAGAAGGCTCCTGGTTCGGACGGCCTGACGGCCGACATATGCACCGCCGCCATCAACGCCAACCCCGAGCTGTTTCTAGCCATAACACGCAGATGCTGGCAGCTCGGGCATTTCCCTACCATCTGGAAAACGGCGACGGTGGTGGTGCTGAGGAAGCCAGGAAGGGCCGATTACACAGATCCCAAGGCCTACAGACCAATCGGCCTCCTCCCGGTGCTGGGAAAAATACTGGAAAAAATGATAGTAAGGAGACTAAAACATCAAGTGGTGGCGTCGGTGCACCCTAGGCAGTATGGCTTCATGCCACAGAGGAGCACCGAAGACTCCCTCTATGCCCTAGTTGGCGATATCAGGGAGGCTATCAGTCGCAGGAGGATAATCACTCTGGTATCGTTGGACATAGAGGGAGCCTTCGACAGCGCCTGGTGGCCGGCGATTAGGTTGAGGCTTGCCGAGACGGGGTGCACCAGCGGATTGAGAAGTCTCCTGGGTAGTTACCTCAGCGAGAGGAGGGTGCGTGTTAGGTACGCGGGTAGTGAGGTAGAGAGGGAGACGGAGAAGGGTTGCGTCCAGGGATCTATAGGAGGGCCAATCCTCTGGAACTTACTACTGGATCCCCTCCTTGGATCACTGGACGCAAGGGGAGTAAATTTTAGGGCCTTCGCAGACGACGTTGTGCTGCTGTTTGAGGGTGACACAGGTAGAGAGATAACCGAAGCTGCCAACGCGGCGCTCGCACATGTCTTGGAATGGGGGAGTCGGAATAAGTTGAGGTTTGCCCCCCATAAAACGGGGGCCATGACAATAACCAAAAAACTGAAATTCGACGAACCCAGGATAAGCATGGGCGGGCGCAGCGTAAACAACGTGAGCGAATTGAAAATACTAGGGCTTACCATTGACAACAAGTTAACTTTTAACACGCATACCACCAGCGTGTGTCGGAAAGCCCTTAGTATTTTCAAGCAGCTCAACCGGGCAGCGAAGGTTAGTTGGGGGCTGCACCCAGAGATTGTGAGGACTATCTATACAGCGGCAGTCGAGCCAACCATCATGTATGCGGCAGCAGCGTGGGCGGACGCCACACATAAGATCAGCATCCGGAAAGCGTTGGCGACGGTGCAGCGAGGATTTGCGCAGAAGCTGTGTGGAGCCTACCGCACGGTCTCGTTGAACTCGGCGCTGGCACTGGCTGGCATACTCCCCTTGGACCTCAGAGTGCAGGAGGCAGCCGCCCTGTACAAGGCGAGGAGAGGGGAGTGCCAGTCATTGCCGGGCGACAGGGAGATGGAGTGTGCGGTGGGCTTCGCAGAGCTTCCCCATCCGGCCATGTGTGTGGACAGGAGCTTCACCGCAGTGGGAGACGAGGACGCGGTGAACAGGTACGCGGTGCAGCAGGTGCAAATGTACACCGATGGCAGCAAGATTGACGGCCTTGTCGGAGCCTCTCTTTCCATATGGAAAGAAGGCGCCGAAATCCGGGCCGTCAAACTCAAGCTGGCCAACTACTGCACCGTGTACCAGGCAGAGCTCCTGGCCATACACAGGGCCACGGCGGAGATCCTCGCTAGGGGTGAGGAGAGCTTCGGCATCTTCAGTGATTCGAGGTCTGCCCTCGAATCCATTGTTGGCCGAAGCTCTCATCACCGTCTGGCGCACGAGGCCAGGGAGAACCTTGGGGTGGCTTTGACCCAAGGCAAAGATGTCTCCTTGCACTGGATCAAAGCTCACGCAGGACTCCCTGGCAACGAGCGTGCGGACACCCTCGCCAAGGAGGCAGCAGTTTCGTCGCGGAGGAAGCCGGACTACGACCTCTGCCCTGTCTCATTCGCCAAGAGATGCATCCGTATGGAAACTCTTGGGGAATGGGGCAGGAGATATGAGGGTGGTACGACGGCCTCCGGGACGAAGCTGTTCTTTCCGGATGCAGTGGCGGCGTACAGCCTGGTCAGGAAAATAAAGCCTACGGGTATTCTTACCCAGGTTTTCACGGGACACGGTGGGTTCGCTCAGTACCTGCACAGGTTCAGGTGCAGGGAGAACCCATCGTGTGTCTGTGATCCTGACCAGGATGAAAGCGTCGAACATCTGCTCACAGCATGCCCCGCGTACATGATGGAGAGGCACGACTGCGAAGAAAGGGTAGAAATGAAGATAAAGAAGGAAAATATAGCTGAGATAGTCGCAAATAAAAACACCAGGAAGGCCCTCCTTACATTTTGCATGGTTGTGGCAACAAAAGTAATTAACCGCAACAAAACTAGGTAACACTAAGACTGATAGGTATAAGTATAGTTTTAAGCTTCTCGCAACTCGCATTTATCTCTTAAGTTATTTGTATTGTAATTGTCTAATTGTAATTAATTTATTGAATTTTAATTTATTGTTTTATTATACTTGCACTGTGATATAGTTTTAAAATGTTTTAATGTATTGTAATTATTTTAGGGTTTAAGGAATTTATTTTATTTTATTTTATTGTTTTAATTTATTGAATTTGAATTTTAATGCAATGTAATTATTTGTGATAATTTTAGGCTTTTAAGAAATTTTATGTGATAAAAATTATTGTATTTTAAGAAATCTATTGTAATTAATTTTGGAATTTTATTGTATTAATTAATTTATTATTATTATTTTATTATTATTGTTCAAAATTTTATTGTATTGTATTGTTAAAAATTATTATTCCAAATTTAGTCCAAATTATTTAAATAAAGAAAAGAACCCAAACCCTAAAATAGTTTTAAGTAAATTGGTGCGAAAGAGATGAATGCGAGAAAGATACAGTATGAAGAATGAAAGTACGAGAAGTAGCACATGCGGGAACTAGTATGAAAGGAATAGATTAACAATGACTCGGATAATGTCTGAGATTGTGTAGGCCAAAAAAAAAAAAAAAAAAAAAAAAAAAAAAAAAAAAAAAAAAAAACCTAACCTAACTTTTCCTACCTATATATCATCGATGCACAAATCTTAACAGCGCGATTCAGAATTGAACAGTGCCATCTGTGTGAGGCAGCGGAACTTCTGATGAAGGATTCATAATTACTGTTGACTGGATAATAGATTATACAATTATTAATAAATAATTATTGATGAAAGATGGGTCTGATTGGATCGGGTCGGTTCGGTTGGTCGGGTCGGTCGGGTCGGTCGGGTCGGTCGGGTCGGTCGGGTCGGTCGGGTCGGTCGGGTTGGTCGGGTTGGTCGGGTCGGTCGGGTCAACTTTAAAGGGGGGGGGGGGGGGGGGGGGACCAGAACCTTTAAAGTTGAGTCGGTATGAAGTAACGAATGATGCCTAACATTGCAAAATCACGTCTATTCGCATGAGCTTAATCCGAAGACTGGAAAAAAAAAAAAAAAAAAAAAAAAAAAAAAAATCCAGTTCAGGCACTTAATAACACCATACTACTTATTGTTGTGTTGCCGATGTTTTGTAGACTTTACTCCGGATTCCCATAATCCACCAAAGTGTGGGGAGTGTGGTGGAATAAAAAAAAAAAAAAAAAATAAAAAAAAAAAAAAAAAAAATGCCAATTGGTTCTATTATTGGCTAGTTCATTTGCAATTTCTGATGCAATGGAAGCTCTTTCTTGTCTGTAAAGTGACTTCAGTTCTCTCGATGCGCCCACGAAGTTAGTACCATTGTCGCTCCATAATTCTGCACAATGGCCGCGACGTAAACAAAGCGATTGAACGCGGCTAAAAATCCTTCTGTGGTTAAGTCGCTTACAGCTTCCAAATGAATAGCCCTAGTTGACATGCAAATGAATAAACATATGTAGCCCTTGTAGGCTTTGTGGCCTCTACCTTTTGATGTACGAAGATTAATCGGGCCCGCGTAATCAACTCCACTATGGAAAAACGCACGGTAGATTGTCGAACGCGATTTTGGTAATTGACCCATTAAAGGGTTTGGAGCTTGACCAGAAAACCTTACACAACGTACACATTTGCGTACAATTTGCTTTACCAACCTTTTTGCACCTACGATCCAGTATTTAGCACGCAAAAAAAAAAAAAAAAAAAAAAAAAAAAAAAAAAAAAAAAAAAAAAAAGCATTAGCTGTGGGGCGCTGTGTAATGTTTTTTTTTTTTTTTTTTTTTTTTTCATGTGCATCTCGCAGCAGTAGATCTGTAAAATGTGATTTCTGTGGAATTATTATTGGATGCTTCAAGTCTTCACTGACGTGCGCACAATGCAGCCTGCCGCCAACTCTGATAATTGCATCATCGATCCATGGATTTAATGAGGTAAGTATACTCCTTTCCCTTTTCTTTCAGATTCTTCAACTCTTCTGCTAGGTAAGTCTCTTGAGTTCTTTTAACACATATTTTTAAACTATCCTTTATTTCATAGCTCGTAAGCCATTCAGTACTTACTAACTGCTTACGACAACGTTTCACAAACCTTTTACAGAATGAAACGCAACAACTTAGAAAGAGAAGAGAATATTTGGACTATGTCATACTTATCTTCTTCATTTATGCATGTATTTACCAAACACATTCTGTCTTTTTTTTTTTTTTTTTTTTTTTCTTTTTTTTTTCTCTTCCAATTTAGTTTCTCCTATGTGCCTATGATAATTTATTGTTTTCTGTTTCAGCCAATGAGGACCACACTTCCATAGCTGCTGATCATCTACATTTGTCACACCGCGGGAGGCACAATCTGCAGGATTATCTTTGGAACTTACATGAGCCCATTGATGTGGCTCCAAGGATGTGATGATTTCGGAGACTCTATTTGCCACGAAGGTTTTCCACCGATTTGGTCTACTGTTGAGCCATGCCAGAACCACCGATGAATCCGTCCAAGCATGTGTATTACTTTTCTTGATATTCATTACATTAGTTACCTCAACTAGCAGGCGTGTAAGCAGTACAGCTCCACATAGCTCCAAACGTGGAATCGACACTTGTTTTATTGGGGCGACCTTTGTTTTAGACGCAATCAGAGAAACATCTACTGCTCCTTGACTATTCATAACCCGAAGATATACGACAGCGGCATATGCGTCGTTCGAAGCATCACAAAAGCCATGTAGTTCACGGAGTTGGTCATCCTTGCGAGTGTGAATCCACCTTGACAATTTGAAGTTTGTCAATTTTTGAAGATCTTCCCTGTAAATAAGCCATTCATTCAACAATTGAGTTGGTAAGTCACCTACCTAATCAATCCCAGTAAGCCTTTGAATGAACATTTTGGCCTTGATTATAACTGGAGCCAACCATCCAAGTGGGTCGAACAGACGTGAAATATGTGATATAACATTTCTTTTTGTTACAGGTGTCTTTATGGGAGGAAGTTGTACCGCATACTCAAATTGGTCATCTTTACGATTCCATGTAAGACCTAGGATCTTCATAACTTCATCTATTTTTAATTGAAATTTTTCTTCTTTAGCTATATCATCTTTGCTAATTGCTTTCAATAATTCTTCACTATTGCTACCCCATTTTTGAAGCTTAAATCCTCCTCGCTGTAATAATTCACTCATCTGCTTATAGATTAGTTTGCCTTCTTCTAAGGTTTCGCAACCGGTAAGTAAATCATCAACGTAAAAGTCTTTCAGGACTTTTTCAGCAGCCAACGGATAACTGTCACCGTCGTAATATGCAAGCTGCTGCAAGCATCGCACTGCAAGGTAAGGTGCTGATGAAGTTCCAAATGTATAAATAATTTCAGAATTCCAAATATTATTCTTAATAATTTCAGATGCTGTAATTCAGATTCCGGGTCTTTACGCCATATTATTCGTTGGAAATCCGTGTGTTTCTCCGCAATTTTCACTTGCCTATACATTTTCACTATGTCTGATACCAAACAAATAGGATAATATCACCAGCGCATAAGAATGTGACGCAAGTCAGGCTGAAGTGTGGGACCAACTAACAAATCTTGGTTCAGTGATACTCCGTTAGTACCGAGACAACTTGCATCGAAAACCACTCTTACTCGTGTAGTAGATATTTGTTCACGAACTACTGCGTGATGTGGCAAGTAACATGCTTCAGGGTTGTCTCTTTGAGCTGAAGTTACCTCCTCCATGTGTCCCAAATCTAAGTATTCTGCAATTACAATTGAATATTCCTTCCTTAAATTAGCATTTTGCAGCAATCTTTTCTCCTGATATAAAAATCTTCTAATGGCAATTCTATTAGAGTTCCCATATTTACAGCTAGGATTATCACTACGAAATGGAAGATTTACTATGTATCTTCCGGTCTCATCACGCTCCGTAGTGGTTGCAAATATCTCTTCACACTTCTTTTCTTCTTCTGTAAAATGCGCCTTAGGATTTAACACAACAGTATCGGCTTCTAGCTCCCAAAATTTCTTGAGCAACTCGTCTTCATTTGTGTGAGCAACATGCATGCTGACAAGTGAGTTTTGTGTTAAATTTGATTCACCCATATGAATGGGCCCCGAAAGTATCCAACCAAGTGATGTTCGCTGAGCTATGGGTGCACCTGGTGGACGTTTGATAATACCGTCTAACAAAATTTGACCATAAATATCTGCTCCGAGAAGAATGTCAATTTTATTAGGTGTGTGAAAGGATGGATCTGCTAGGCTGATGTTTGAAAATTCTGACCATAGCTCAACTATAACTTGCTTCTCTGGAAGGATTGTAGTGAGTTTGTTTAACACAAAAGCCTGAACTTTAACCGTAAAGTTGGTATCGTGAAGTGATTGTAGTTTCAAAGAAACTCTAGACTTTGAGGTCAACGAAGACCTCTGGTCACTTCCTAAACCTGTGATAATGCTTTTGTGTGGTATTTTCTTTAAGCTTTGCAACTGAACTGCAGATTCTGTGATAAAACTTGCTTGAGAACCTGAATCGATTAAACATCGAAGTGTTATACCATTGCCTGTTTTCGACTCTACATTAACCAACGCTGTCGCAAGTAATACTTGGCACCGGTTAGTTGAAAAGCAGGTTGTGATGCTAGTGAATTCGTCTGGAGACGACGATGATGTTGCTACATGTGCAGCAACGTCTTTGTCCTCCGATTGATTTGCGATACCTGTAACATCGGAGGATTTGTTAACATTTTTTGGGTGTAGCAACGAATGATGCTTCCGCCTGCATATACGGCATCGAGAAATTTGACGACATGTAAACACTGAATGCCCTACATTTAAACAATTAAAACACAAGCCTTGGGATTGAACGAAATCTCGGCGAGTGTCAATTTCATCTTTAGAAAACTTTTTACAATTTGCCAATCGATGACTTTCAGAACAATATGGACAAACAATAGTAGACGTATGATGAACTTTAGGATTATGGACAATATTACTTTTATTTACTACATTCCATTTATTCAATTTTGGATCAATAAATTCTAAAGCTCTAAATCTAAAAAAAAAAAAAAAAAAACTTTAAGCGTTATAATTAAATAAAAATATTAATAAGTAAATAAAATATAAAAGCAAGAACCAATTCCACATATTTGCCATAATGAGTATTGCTATTTTAAAATGAAAGGTGTTACAATTTTATTGCAGTTTGTGATTTGGTAATAAATCAAATATTTATACGACGTCAATTTCTTCAGTGACTAATAAGGTGTAGAGACCTTAACTACATCCTATCAAGCCATTAGGTTCCACATCACAACAACAATAAATTAATGAACACAAAAGAAAATAATTTAAGAAACTGTATCACACAATATTAAGTTAATAGTAGGAACAAAACGCATTTTTTTTGATATAGCAACACTTGCCGTGTTATGTCAAATTAATGTCAGTCACCTTTGCTATTCTGAACTATTTTTATTTGATTATGATAATTTAGCTACGAAAATTACCATTAAATATCGATAATAATTTTTTCCAATTATTTATTTCAAATTGTGCTACAAACTTTTGTGATACAAGTAAGTATATACAGTGCTACATCTGTTAGTTTTTTACCCATCACTGTCGAAGTATCTTTGTGGGTATGAGTTGTATTTTTGTTTTGCAGTTGTGCTGAGTAATTTAGATATTCGTTGGCTCTGTGATCTTTGTTCTCAACCTTTGTCACAGTGCCAAATGAAATTTGCCAATGTTTTGGCGGAATCTAACCCGAGAGATGGGCATTTCTTCTTTTTTACTAAGTTTATAACCCTAAAATTCTTCGAAGTATCATCGTAGTTAGCAACATTTTGTCTATTGATTCCTTGAGTTTCATTTACTATTCATGTTCTAATTTAGTTGTATGCAACAGCAGTGACTTGCATTATAAAGATTGACATATAACTTTCTTACTTGACCATCTGAGATGATTTTGTGTGTCTGCTTCTAATAAGAAACTGGACTCTGTTATGTATGTGATTAATAACTTGTAATTAGTTAAATATTTTGTTTTAATCTACTGGATAACAGTTTCATTGGTAAATTACTGTTACTGTTTAAAGATTTTCTCTAAATTCAAATTGATAATTGATGAAATCACTCAATGATGTAATTAACCATATGTGTGAGACATTAAGATATAACCCTGTTAATAATAATAAATATAAAAGAAAAGAATATAAAAGTTTAAACTGGTTCAAAAGTAATACAAATTATATATAGCTTATACTGAGTTGAGATGTTTTTGTTTAAATTTTTTTGTCACATTTCTTTTCTACCATATCAAATAAATTTTCATTTTATATTCTTCTACTTAAGTTTAATTACATTGCAAGTTCATTAGGGTGTACATGGTTGCAATGATTTCCTATTCTTGTACTATTCAGGTACATGAACTAGCCTCCCGATGATGTCCCTAAAGCCAAGGAACATCGACTTCCAAGAGACGTGGGCCAACCTCAAAGAAACGGTAAATTTTATTAATATTGCTTAACAGAAATAGTACTTCTAATTTAAAAGAAATACAGAAGCTCAGTGATGAACTGGTACAGTCAAATGATATGTTACTTTTGTTACTCTATACTATAGTATTTTATATATGTTACTTTTGTTACTCTGTACTATTGTATTTGTGTTTCTAACTATATCATACCCAAATTAGTATTAAAAAAAAAAAAAAAATTCAAAGTAAAGTATTTAATAAATAATTGTATTGAATATCATAGTTGTTTTGATTAACTTCAGATATTCAAATAAATATTATTTTTACATAATCTAACTATTTATTAAGAATATGATTGATAATTTTACTTGACACTATGTACAACAATCTTTTTAAGTAAATAAAATTGTTATTAGCCCCAAATGATGCAGTGTTTACCATTTGTCTATTATAATAATACACTTAACTATAATTTAAACATTAATTTGTATGCATATACATTAATCAGTGGAACAATTACTAGTAAACCAAATAAATTAAATAATTGAATTCCGCTGTATATAGACTACATTAAATTTAGGTTATTTGCATCACTTTCAAACCAATCCATTAAGAAGTAATAGAATGACATTAAGGAATGTCAAGTTAATTGACACTTTGAATCATCAATAAGTGATAATAATAATAAATAATCAGTAATAATTTCAATCATCATTAAATGTCAACTAACTAGTCAAAAGTGTATTGATCACCATTCACTTTTGACTAATTTAAATCAGACTGTTTTATGACGCACATTAAAACAAGGCAAAAAGCCATATGTCAAATGATGTTACGGTTCATCTGCCTTTTTTGGTTGTATTGTACAGACAGAATACTATGTAATCGGAGCCAATCATCAATGAGAATAACATAATACCCAGATTGATTTAACATATCAAAATATCTTCTCACAGAAAGCCTGTTGCGCTAGTAACTTAAAATACTTTCTGTGTATAATAATAATTAAATAAATAACCATTTGTATAGACAATATGAGGCTGTTGGAAGAGATTTCTTATAGAAATAAGCAGTACCTTTCTACAATTCTCCTTTTAATTGTCTTTGTGTGTACATAAATTGTTAAATAATAATAATAAATAATTTAATGGTACTTGGTATACACAGTTTTCCTACTCGTAGCTGTGAGAGCGAGTGGTTGTCTGTGTCGAGTGTGTACACTGTGTCTGTGTTGTGTCTGTGGGCAGGTGGCGGGCGTGGTGGGACTGCGAGCGGTGGAGCGCGCGGTGTGGAACACGCGGTTCTCGGACGTGTACGCGCTGTGCGTGGCGCACCCCGAGCCGCTCGCCGACCGCCTCTACGATGAGACCAGGTGCGTGTCTCTGTGCTACACCTCTCTACTACACCTCCGTGTACGCAGACACCTACTGCAACCTTGATAACGTTCTATGGTTCCAGTGGACAAACTGCATTTCAGCATTTTAAATTCACAATTAAGCACGTGTACTCGTGTACTCATCAGCATTCGCATTCTATCATACCATTTAGCAAGTCAACAATCAATCAATGTTTCAAACAATACAAGCAATATTTAATAATCTCTCTTATCTGTACTATAAATCAATTGCAAATCTGAAAGTGTATGTTTCAGACCGTATGGACACTTAGTAATCAAATATATCTAGTAGTACCTAGACTTACTAGGTACTACTAGAAGTAAGATGAATATAATTAATATACTGAAAGGCATTGAGCTATTATGTTAATATTAATAATAGTTAAAATTGTACTATAATTAGCGGTCGACCACAAATTATTATAAGGATAATTTTACAGCCATTTAGTAGACTACATTATTCTATTTTGTATTGAATGTCGTCAGAAATTTCTTGGAGGAGCACGTGGGCGGGCTGCTGCAGCGGGTGCGCGGTACCAGCCCGCCGGAGTCCGCCGACCACTCCGACGGCCTGCTGGCCAGGTGAGCCTTGCTCTATACCTCTGCAGATATATGCACACGGGACAAACTATTTAATTAATACACTGGAAAGTAAGCACGAAGGATCTGGTTACTTCGTAGCGAAATTTCAATCGTTTATAAATGTATTGATTCATTTATATTAATAATTAATTTCATAAGTATTAAATGGACACACAAGTAGACAGTAACTAGACATCTGATATTGCTGTGGGACAATTACTTTAAAAGTTCAATATATTCTAATTGTCCATCCGTTACAATTTGTATATTGGCAATAATTCTCAAAGGGCGTACATATAATTCAATAAGTTCTCGGTTACGGATTTTATTAAATTTGTTTACTTGTAAAAAGGTCTTCCTGTATGATAGCTATTATCATACCTTTTGTGTATCTACAGATACGTGGCAGCGTGGCGCGAGTACAGCCAGGGCGTCGCGTATCTGAACAGCTTGTACTCGTACCTCAACCTGCAACATGTCAAGAGGCAAAAGGTAAGGCTGCATTGACGGCCGTCTAGACCTGAGCCCACCAAGTCCACATTCCAGTAGGAGATGTTCGTCTGCCTGTGTGGTCTAGTGGTTGATATCACTTGCCTCAAATGTTAAAGAGTTCATTACTCATCTGGGGCAGATATTTTCTGCTCGTTTGGTTGGTAGTATAAGTCTGCAACAATAACATCAATGTTGACAGAATTGGTGTGTTCCGGCACTTGGAGGTAAGATAGCCAGCTTCTCAGTACTTGAAGAATCCGGCTGTAGATACATCTTTTTTTTTAGCTTATCTTCACTTATCATTAGGTGAGATGAAGGTTAGCTTTCATCCTCCTTCCTTTTAAAATATTATTTATTTGTCTTTGTCAATATTGTTTCAGGTATCGGACGCAGAGATAATATATGGTTCAGCGGCTACCGTCAGTTGTCCGGAACATGACTCTAGACAGCTAGAGGTCAGAAAAGTTAACATTGATATTTACAAACTATCCAAAAAAGTTAAAAATTTGAAAAGGATTAATACAAAATTTATCAATAAAAGAAATATTTTCAATATGTCCATGCATTCTTATCATCTAAATATTCCTGAATCTTAGCCTTATTTCACATTGTGTAAAGGCTGCTAAGCAATGTTTGGTTGGCCCCGTTGAAACGCGTATGTATATATAGTGGTTCGCGGCAGGTGGGCGAGCTGGGCCTGGTGATCTGGGAGCGCGTGTTGATCCGGCCGCTGTCGTCCGCGCTGTCGGCGCGCTGCGTCGGCGCGCTCGAGGCCGCGCGCGTCAGCGACCCCGACCCCGCCGCCGCCTCGCAGCTACGAGAGACCATCAGCAGCACCGTGCACGTACGTCGCGCAGCTACGACGTCTGGCACTGCTACGACGACTGGCACTGCTACGACGTCTAGCACCGTTACGACACCTCACACTACTACGATTCTATACAAGCTATATCGCTGTGACACCACCCACAGCTACTACGCGGAAAAGAATATGACCGCACTTCTCCACATATCGAGGACGACAAATATTCAATTCATACTTTCTGTATTTGTATTATCAATGTTTTTCTTTTTTGCCACACTGTTTACTCGACTGCATAGTCCGACACCTTATACGACTATGGCACGATACACTCGCACGTCACTGTAAGCCTCTGTGTTCGGGGTGCGGCAGGTGCAGTCGTTCCGCGTGCGGCAGCCGCTGGCGCTGTACGAGGCGCTGGTGCTGGAGCCGTTCCTGGCGGCCGCCACGCGCCGCCACGCGCGTGCCGCCGCCGACCTGCTGCAGGCCGGCGACGTCGCGCACTACATGCGCCACGTGCTCGACGGTCAGTGCTGCCACTGCTGGCCACCATGCTACGGCACACGCACTGCTACGACACTACACTCTGTTACGGCATCACAAACTGCTACGACACCATACACTGTTCGACACTACACTTTGTTACGGCATCACAAATTGCTACGAAACATACACTGCTACGACACACGCACTGCTACGACACCACACACTGCAACGGAGCTTTACACTGCTTTACACTGAAAGATACTGCTAGATACTGAAAGAGCTAGCTACGACGTTATAACAATATGTATACAACATCAGATACTGTTGCGGTGCTATACACTGCTCCGTAATCACATATGGCTACGGCCCTATACATTGCAACTACATCAGACAATGTGTGCGGTGTAGTGCGGAGATTGCTGATAAGAATACTTTTAAATGATAAATTGAGTCCTTTGATCAACACTATATAATTGATAAAATATAACAATAATTGTGTTATGGGACTTCTTGGCACAGTCTCAATTATTTAAATGTATAAATATTAAAAGTCATAATTATTTAAATGCTAATGATATTTGCTGAGTGTCGCGACAAGATTGATAGCAGATTCCGGACTAACTTATGACAATTATAATTTAAGACATACAAATAATTATAAAATAATTGCTAAATAAGGTGTTCGGTTACATTACACCGAAGACACTGTATATCACGTTGTGTATTAAGTAGTATACAATTATAGTTGTATATTAAACTGTGCCCATATATATGATATACCGTGTTTATTCTATTTGTGAAACTTCTTTTTTTTTTAAATGTATCACATATTGATGATACAAGACGAGCAGAACAATGATTCTGCTGTGTGTTTTTATTTTTGTACATCGTGACGGCCGATGTAGGAAAGGCGTAGGCGTGAGTGTAACCTCCATTATATATTCTTTAACTACTCTGGCTTTCTGCTAATATCAATAAGTGTTTACTCTTGTTTGAACTAGCAGTTAGCAGGAATTGTTTATTTAACGTATAGAGCTGTAAATGATTAGGTACTCTGTGAGAACACAGCTATATAGGAACTAAAAAGGTTTTCTTGACAACTTTTGGAATGAAGTAAGATAGATATTCTAGAGGTTGCTAGGAAAAATGTAATCCTTCATTTTCTCTGTCCTCTGGTCTAGTCCAAACGGAGAATTTTTATTTGTATACAGCGTTGGTTTGTTCTTTTTTTTTTTTTTCTTCAGAGCGTTGGTTTGTTCTTTTTTCTTCAACTTTTTTGACAAGACCGGCGTATTCGGTGTTTGTAATACCATTATTGTGACTATACACCATCTGGACCGGTTATGAACAGTATACACTGAGAAATAACAACAAGACCAATTATTCAAATATTTAACAAAAATTGGGTCAGCAACTTTTGCTACCAAAAGTTAAACTGATATAACTTGCATTGATCGAGGTGTATAATTCGTTTTAACAGGTCTAGAACGTGAGATAGAGCTGAGCAACCGCTACCTGCACAGCTCGTCGCTGGAGGCCGTCCGCGGCTGCTACGAGCGCGCCGCCGTCGCCGCGCACCTGCCCGCGCTACACGCGCACGCCGAGCCGCTGCTACGGGCCGCCTGCCACGACCCACAGGTACCCCGACGCTCGCAGACTCATTCATACAATACTTGTTGACCCATCTTAACATTGCTACGACATCGAGCACCGCTACGAACTCTACCCTATAGCCGCTCGACCCGATCCGAAGATGTCTAAGACTTATTCCATTCATAACATTGCTACGACATCGAGCACTGCTACGTCGTAGAGTACTGCTACGAGATGTGTTCATTAATAATTATAAAGTGACGTGTGTGTGTGGCAGCGGCGCTGTGACCTGCGGCGCATGTACGCGCTGCTGCGGCCGCTGGGCGCCGCCGCCCTCCGGCCGCTGGTGGACGCCGCGCTCGCGCAGGCCACCGGCGACGGGCACGCTCTGCTGGGGGCGCCGCACGCACGCGACGAGGTCAGTGGGGGGCGGGGGGCCGGGGGGCCGCTGGTGGACGCCGCGCTCGCGCAGGCCACCGGCGACGGGCACGCTCTGCTGGGGGCGCCGCACGCACGCGACGAGGTCAGTGGGGGGCGGGGGGCCGGGGGGCCGCTGGTGGACGCCGCGCTCGCGCAGGCCACCGGCGACGGGCACGCTCTGCTGGGGGCGCCGCACGCACGCGACGAGGTCAGTGGGGGGCGGGGGGCCGGGGGGCCGCTGGTGGACGCCGCGCTCGCGCAGGCCACCGGCGACGGGCACGCTCTGCTGGGGGCGCCGCACGCACGCGACGAGGTCAGTGGGGGGCGGGGGGCCGGGGGGCCGCTGGTGGACGCCGCGCTCGCGCAGGCCACCGGCGACGGGCACGCTCTGCTGGGGGCGCCGCACG
Organism: Acentria ephemerella; assembly: GCA_943193645.1. NCBI lineage: Eukaryota > Metazoa > Arthropoda > Insecta > Lepidoptera > Crambidae > Acentria > Acentria ephemerella. The sequence continues at coordinate 5,324,054 of OW971903.1, read as the reverse complement.
CACGCGACGAGGTCAGTGGGGGGCGGGGGGCCGGGGGGCCGCTGGTGGACGCCGCGCTCGCGCAGTAAATTAAGTAGTTCTTCAGTTTCAAATGACTACGTGAAAGGAGGCCTGGAAGATAATATTTTTTATTCACTATAAATAAATTGCGAACACGTGCCCAGCGAAAGTTCATTTATTTATAATTCAACTATAAATAATAAGCTAAAATCCAGAGCGTTAACAGACATATTGATGGATTTATTTGTTGATGTGTCCGCAGGCGCACAGCCACTTCGTATCGTCGATGCTGTCATTACACGACAAGTATTCCTCATTGTTCGCGGACGTTTTCGACGGAGCACAAGCCTTCATGGGTGCGCTCGACAAGGTGAGTGATGGTCATCGTTCTTAAAGTGTGGGATGCGGTAAGGTTATCACTGTCACGTAACAATAGGGTTTGACGGGGTCCACAATAAGAGATGGCGGGATTGCGTCATGACAGGAGGACATCGAGGTCATGTCATGGTAACGGGATGATGAATGACGTTACAAATGTGAGATATTTCTCTAAATAGTCATTAAAAGGCACTCCTTTGGTTATTTGTCATTGTTTATTAATTCTTTCTATGAGTTTATTTGTTTTGACACTAATAGCGACAACAACAGAGTTAATTTAAGATCTACCCTAACGTCACTATATCATTGTAGCACATGCCTTGAAATAATGTCGCTACATTATTTCAAGGCATCGCTATGAATACTCATAGACACTCGGTGAACTAGACTGAGTCAACAAATAGGGCCAATATGTATGAATGATGTATGTATGTGCGTGTGTGTGTGACAGGCGTGCAGCGCGGTCGTCAACAGCCGGCCGTCGGCGGAGCAACCGGCGCGGGCGCCCGAGCTACTGGCGCGGTACTGTGACTGCCTGCTGCGGCGGAGGGGGGCCGACCACGGCGCGGGTGAGTGGGGGAGGGGGGGCAGCGGGCCCCGAGCTACTGGCGCGGTACTGTGACTGCCTGCTGCGGCGGAGGGGGGCCGACCACGGCGCGGGTGAGTGGGGGAGGGGGGGGCAGCGGGCCCCGAGCTACTGGCGCGGTACTGTGACTGCCTGCTGCGGCGGAGGGGGGCCGACCACGGCGCGGGTGAGTGGGGGAGGGGGGGGCAGCGGGCCCCGAGCTACTGGCGCGGTACTGTGACTGCCTGCTGCGGCGGAGGGGGGCCGACCACGGCGCGGGTGAGTGGGGGAGGGGGGGCAGCGGGCCCCGAGCTACTGGCGCGGTACTGTGACTGCCTGCTGCGGCGGAGGGGGGCCGACCACGGCGCGGGTGAGTGGGGGAGGGGGGGGCAGCGGGCCCCGAGCTACTGGCGCGGTACTGTGACTGCCTGCTGCGGCGGAGGGGGGCCGACCACGGCGCGGGTGAGTGGGGGAGGGGGGGGCAGCGGGCCCCGAGCTACTGGCGCGGTACTGTGACTGCCTGCTGCGGCGGAGGGGGGCCGACCACGGCGCGGGTGAGTGGGGGAGGGGGGGCAGCGGGCCCCGAGCTACTGGCGCGGTACTGTGACTGCCTGCTGCGGCGGAGGGGGGCCGACCACGGCGCGGGTGAGTGGGGGAGGGGGGGGCAGCGGGCCCCGAGCTACTGGCGCGGTACTGTGACTGCCTGCTGCGGCGGAGGGGGGCCGACCACGGCGCGGGTGAGTGGGGGAGGGGGGGGCAGCGGGCCCCGAGCTACTGGCGCGGTACTGTGACTGCCTGCTGCGGCGGAGGGGGGCCGACCACGGCGCGGGTGAGTGGGGGAGGGGGGGCAGCGGGCCCCGAGCTACTGGCGCGGTACTGTGACTGCCTGCTGCGGCGGAGGGGGGCCGACCACGGCGCGGGTGAGTGGGGGAGGGGGGGCAGCGGGCCCCGAGCTACTGGCGCGGTACTGTGACTGCCTGCTGCGGCGGAGGGGGGCCGACCACGGCGCGGGTGAGTGGGGGAGGGGGGGGCAGCGGGCCCCGAGCTACTGGCGCGGTACTGTGACTGCCTGCTGCGGCGGAGGGGGGCCGACCACGGCGCGGGTGAGTGGGGGAGGGGGGGGCAGCGGGCCCCGAGCTACTGGCGCGGTACTGTGACTGCCTGCTGCGGCGGAGGGGGGCCGACCACGGCGCGGGTGAGTGGGGGAGGGGGGGCAGCGGGCCCCGAGCTACTGGCGCGGTACTGTGACTGCCTGCTGCGGCGGAGGGGGGCCGACCACGGCGCGGGTGAGTGGGGGAGGGGGGGGCAGCGGGCCCCGAGCTACTGGCGCGGTACTGTGACTGCCTGCTGCGGCGGAGGGGGGCCGACCACGGCGCGGGTGAGTGGGGGAGGGGGGGGCAGCGGGCCCCGAGCTACTGGCGCGGTACTGTGACTGCCTGCTGCGGCGGAGGGGGGCCGACCACGGCGCGGGTGAGTGGGGGAGGGGGGGCAGCGGGCCCCGAGCTACTGGCGCGGTACTGTGACTGCCTGCTGCGGCGGAGGGGGGCCGACCACGGCGCGGGTGAGTGGGGGAGGGGGGGCAGCGGGCCCCGAGCTACTGGCGCGGTACTGTGACTGCCTGCTGCGGCGGAGGGGGGCCGACCACGGCGCGGGTGAGTGGGGGCGAGGGGGCAGCGGGCCCCGAGCTATTGGCGCGATACTGGCGAGCTACTGGAACATGAGACGGTGAGAAATCTATTTGATTGATTATTAAACCTGATAAAGTCTCATTAACTTGCAGGCGCGGAATCGGAGGCTGACGAGAAGCTTTCGGCGGCCATTGTGGTGTTCAAGTACGTTGACGACAAGGACGTGTTCCAGAAGTACTATGCCCGGGCACTCGCCAGGAGGCTCATACATCAGCTGTCTGTATCCATGGAACAGGTGAAACTATGCTCTGTTACTACTAAGCTTAATTGAGTCGTATAATACTTGCTTGTGAATCTTGTGATATGATGTAATATAGGTATTTCCTCAAAAATGCCTGGAAATATAAGCATTATTTGACAACCTAACTTGACAAAGAGATAATTCTAAATTGTAAGATGGTACATTAACTACGGAACTTCACATCTATCGCGATAGCTTTAAAATCATTATGTGTTCTAAAAGCGAAACGTCACAATGATTAAGCGGTAATGGAAATACGGCGTACTCCAGACAACAGGCTATTTAATTTATTTCAAATTCCGCGCATGATTAGTGATAATTACCTCACAAATCTAAGCCATAACCAGATTTTGTGTTTCCGGGCGCCTTTTATAATTATTACAGCAATGTCGTATGAATGAATACGTGTCTGTAATTACCTTAAGTGCACTCACTAACTCGCAAACCATTGACGCGTTCATACATACTTGGACTTCACTTATATTAAATACATTAGAAGATACCAAATTACTGCAGTTAAAATTGCCCCAGTGTATTACTAAAGATACACATTGATTAACTTTTAAGTATGCGTGCTTCGTTTGTCGGCTGCAATAGAAATGTACTATTTTAATACTTTGAATTTTTAACGATGTTATAATTTTGTTCCCAGGAAGAGGCAATGATAAATCGTTTGAAGCAGGCGTGCGGGTACGAATTTACGAACAAGTTGCATCGGATGTTCACCGACGTGGCTGTCTCTCAGGACCTCAACGCCAAGTTCATGCGCCATCTTAGGGAGACCAATCAGACCTGCGCGACCGGCTTCTTTATACAGGTACGGAGACTATCTCGCGTGCCTCAGAGAGACATGGACATCAAAACCAGACAAACCAATTTCAATGGACAACACTAATGAGATCTGTACGAGCGGGCAATGGGTGGTTATAACGAGCCGCGTCCGGCACGTACATTAGGGGTAATCAGCTCTCTGGGCCAGCGTTTGGACAACAAAGATAGGATGTTAGAAAGCCACTCCGGGGCGTAGCCTTGAGAGTGGTATAGTGATGATAGGAAATGGATCCGGGATTAGCCCTGGCAGACAGCAGCGGGGAGGTAGGAGTGAGACCCAACACGGACGGTTGAAATCTGGTTTATTGATAACAATTTGTCATTTATATATTAAATTGTGTACCTGTACACAGCGATAGGTTGCAGTATATCCTTCATAGGTGTATACTGCCGAGGGTGCATTTAGGTCCAGCTCCGATAAAAGTAGCCTCACTGCTGACCACGCTGACGTTAAGTCTAATGTTCAAAGTGTATTAAATTTAGTATGCCTAATGTAAGGCGGGTCAATATTTGTATTAAGATAAATGAGGAACCAATAGAAATAATTAAATCTACAACATTTCTTGGAATTACTATAGATTCCAAACTACAATGGGGCCCACATATTACGGCTCTGGCAGGAAGATTAAGTTCAGCTGCGCATGCAGTTCGAAAAATAAGACGGCTTACTGATGTGGAAACGGCGAGATTAGTTTATTTCAGCTATTTTCACAGCTTAATGTCGTATGGTCTACTGTTATGGGGCTCCGCTGCTGACATACAGACGATCTTTGTACTTCAAAAGAGAGCCATTCGTGCAATATACAACCTTAGACCACGTGACTCGCTAAAAGAATTATTTAAGGAAATTAACATACTAACCGTGGCGTCTCAATACATTTTTGATTGTATTATGTATGTACGTAAATACAGTGGTTCTTTTCTTAGAAATTCAGACTGCCATAGCTTCAACACCAGAAATAAGCATAAGCTCGCCTTTCCAAGCCACAGACTGCATAAGACCGGTAATTGTTTTATAGAAATAAGTATAAAAATGTACAATATGATACCACAAAGTTTTATTGAATTGCCTCTGCATAAATTTAAGTCAACTATTAAAAGTTGTTTGATGAAAAAGGGGTATTACAAGGTAGAAGATTATTTTAAAGATAAAAATTTGTGGCCACTATAATTTGCTTCTCTGCACTTATTTATTATATTTTGCAATATTTAAAAATATATTTTTTAATGCACTGTAAAACAAAACATGTATATGTTTATAATACTAATACATAATGACATAATTGATTTGTAACTGTCATTATAAATACTAAAAGCTGAGAGTTTCTTGCGCCGCTTCTTCTCTGCAGCTACTAATTCGTCGAAGCGGTAGTAGGGTTGATTGGGAATATGCCTACTAGTGTTATTTTTAATTTTAAAATAAGTATTATTTTAAAATTAAAACTAACAATTTATTTAGTACATATTGAAATACTATAACTGGGACAATTAGTAAATGCCCGGTTGATACCCAGTAAAATTATGAGTATTGCCTTTATAATTATATTTATTTATTCTCTTTTACATATTCCCTGTTGTGACGATTTAAAAGAGCTTAGTAAATAAGTCTATTTAAATAAAGTTATTTTTGACTTTTGACTTTTGACTTTTGACTCTGCTGCTAGCTTGAACAAGGTCTTTTTGATTAATGCGTTTACATGCAAAGGATGTACATTAGGAAAAATTCCGTTAAATTATACTTATTATATATTAAAGTACAGTGATCACGAAAATGTTTATTGATAAATTCATTACGAAATAAATATAGAAAGCTGTCGAGTAAGTGGTAGTGTCCATACGCACGTGATGACGTGTCTTGTGCTTGCGCGTGGTACGCCTGCGCTCGGTACGGTGACGCGGCCCCATGGTCCGGCAGGTGCTGCAGGCGGGCGCGTGGCCGCTGGGCGGCGCGATGGCCCCGCTGGCGCCGCCGCCGCAGCTGGAGCGGCCGGCGCGCCTGTTCGAGGCCTTCTACCGCGCCTCCTTCAGCGGCCGCCGCCTGGCGTGGCTGCACCATCTGTGCACGGGCGAGCTGCGCACCAGATACACGCAGCGCATGTACCACCTCAGCGCTACCACGCCGCAGGTCAGTCCGCTTACAGACGATCCGGTCGGACGAGCCCGGTAATACATAGCACTCGAAAATTAGAATAATTCCTTTAAAGGTCCGCTAACTGCCAAATTACTTGAAATAAAAATAGTCGGGGAGAATCACTTTGTTATACTTGAAATGAATATATTTGAATATTAGATTATGTCATTAAGATTAACCAGTGTAAATTAGTCACTAAAAACTAATTAGTCCTGAATATAAATGAAACATATTTGCTTATATGGATGACATAATATTGACGTCGCATCAATTCGCTTCACTTTGCTAGTGATCATTGACCACTAGCTTGCTAGCAACTTATTGATTTAGTTGTATTTGTTTGCATAACCAAATTATTTATACTTATACGTTGAAATGCACGTTTTATAGCATTGAATTAGAAATTGGTTTTTGTCAAATTTATCTAAACCAAGGAATACTCATAAAAATCTAATGCCTTTTTCATAAATCAATAAGATACATGTTTATTAGGTCGTCTGGATTAATAAATTCAGCATCATCAAATAGTAAGATTGTATCAAATTCTATGAAAAAATACAATGTATTTATTTTATTTACTTAGATGTTATCTTTGATTTTTCAAAGATTTATAATGCACTTGATTTGAAAATAAACAAATTTAATCTCATCTCAATTTTTACTGTCACAAATCAATCAACAAATTGAATGCGTATTATATTCAGTGCGCGCTGCTGCTAAGCTTCGAGAACGTGGACGAGATATCAGTAAGGGAAGCTCGCGAAGCCCTCCAGCTCGGTGAGGCGTGGTCGAGACACGTGCGGCCGCTGCTGGACGCCGGCCTGCTGACCGTCGTCGGCGACCTCGACGACGACGCCGCGCTGCTCCAGCTCAACCTGAGCTTTAGCTGCAAGCGGACCAAAGTGCGCCTCACGTGTGCTCAAGCACCCAGCCAGCCAGGTACGACACTAGGGGCCTGCGTGTGTCAGTGACACGTCGTAGTGGGTAGCGGCTGTAGTAGAGCGCTGCACTAATAAAATAAAATAAATAGCTCTGCACCCGCTTTACTAGAATCACGTTTACAAAGTTTTCAAGTCACAACAATATGTATATAAATTCCCTCATGGTACAGTCGGCCGCGGTCTCCGAGCATCAGCTCAGCGGAAGATCATACCTTTTCGCTGACGATGTGATCCGCCACATACACACACAACAAGTGTGTATAACTATACAAATAGTCAATTGTCTTTGAGGATCTGTGATTCGGAAATTGTTGTTTGTTATGAGATTTACAAATAGTAAAATAGCTCTCCGGCTTTTGAACAAATAAATAAATAGAATAGATGGTTTCTGAATGTATCTGTTGTGAGTAATGTAGACGTGTCGCCAGGAGTGAGCGGTCCGAGCGGGCCGGAGGAGGGCGCGGCCGCTCACTGCGACGACGACCGCAAGATGTACCTGCAGGCCGCGCTCGTCAGGATCATGAAGCAGCGGAAGGTACTTGCCAAAAGGCACTTACGCCCTACATCAATGTTTTAAGTTATCTTTCTTTATTTATGACTCTGAATGACAAAATAAACCTGTATTATGTATTGCTACACTTAACGATCCTTTGTAGTATTTTTAATTTAATTGTATATAATATAAGATTAACTGCCGAAGCAGACGCAAGTATTTTGTACTTCGGCCGCGACCTAAATAATAGAGTGCATTGACATAACGAGCAGTCGCTAATTGCATATTTATAATTATATTATTTTAGTGTTGAATTAAGTCTTCTGAGAAACATTGCAGTTTCATTATGTTTCTCTTGCATAGGAGCTTTGGTACAGTCATATTACATCTATTGCATTGCATAATGTATTTTAATAGAACCAACGCTCAAAATCTTCTCCAAACCATCGTCATTTACCATCAGGTGAGAATAAGGCCAATGTCACCCTGTTAAAAATTTAATTGATATATATGGATGATCTCATAAAGTCGCGGATATGATTGACAATTTCTTTTGAAAGAAGCAATATTCTTTAATTTCGTCACCAAAAAGATGATGTAAGTGAAGACCAGCCTTGGCCGATCCTTAGGCATGAATATTAAAAGTGTTTATGGGATATCAAAACGATTATATGTGCTATTTAGTGAAATAATTTAACCGTATTGTCTATGCCCAGGTCCTGCGTCACACAGACCTGATCCAGGAGGTGGTCTCCCAGGCACGGGGGTCGTTCGCTCCATCTGTGGCTATGATCAAGAAGTGCATCGAGGCGCTCATAGACAAGCAGTACCTCGAGCGGGCGCCGGGCACGCTGGACACCTACTCCTACCTCGCGTAGGTACCTGCCCCTCCTACCCCTACCCCTACCACTACCACTACCACTACCACTACCCCTCGCCGTAATCTCGAAGCGTCTTCTGAGCAATCAATTTCATCTTATAAATTTAATTCATTTAAAATTATAATTAATTTCATTCGAACCAGAAAAGGACAATGTTTTACGTTTCTAAGGGTTATTATCAATCGTCAGATATTATTTATCTAGCGAAGAACTTTGTCATTTTGCCCGCAGTCATCTAGTCAACATTAGAAGCGGCTCTTATTTATAAACTTTAGGTAGCCTTAACTTAATTGTGACTACCGGTCATCTGCCGTTTCATCTTTTGCTGTCCTTTTCTTACTAAATCATACTTTATAAATTTCAAATCAAAAACCAAATGGGAATGGAATACAGCACTTATTAATAAGTTTTAGTTCATAAATAAATCTATAAATTTTAGATAAAACAAGAAATCTGTCTTGGACTTCCCTTCTTACATAAGTTAATTAGAAGAGGATAGATTACATTTTGAGGTTAAAATTCAATTAGCCATTCTATTTTGGAAACAATCAGTAATTATTTAATTTTCAATGATGTTCATAATATTTTCAGTAAATAAGAATAGTTTTGTAACAATATCATTTGTACTCTTCTAATTCTCTATCCTTTTCTTATTTCAAAGCAAAGAGTGAGCCAATATGTTTAATAATTTCGATAGTTTACTTAAAAAGTCGATAGTGAACTGAAAAGGGAGTTATCATACTTCACATTTAAATCTCTCGTGAAAATCAAACTTTGGTAATTTGTAGTTGTACACAATAAATATGGAATATTTCAGATTATAAATTAATATAATTTTGACAAAAAACCTTTAATTTCTTATAAAACTTTAAACAATGTGTATTGTGTTTTTGTTTCTACTCTATGGTTTGATAAGTTGGTTGATATTGATACGATACATAATGGGTTCGGGTCTTATGACGGGTGACGTCATTGTAAGTGCATCTTTTTCATTGTCATAAAGCATGAAAGGGATAGACGGTTTTGGTTGAAAACGAAACTAAAAATGTTAAAAACTCATGCCTTCAAATATGTCAAAAATGCATGTATTAAGATAGCTATTTTAAATGGTAATAAAAATGATGTTGGTCGAAGATAATCGAACATTTCCGAGTGCAAACGTTTATATCTTTGTTCTGTATTTTTCTCACTTATACATAATGACAGAGATGTAACTATTATAATCTAATGAATTCACCTCCAAAACGCAAAGACCCGAAACCGCCTTGAAACGATTCACAAACATATTGAAAGTTGTCTTTAACTTAATTTTATATTGAAATAATAGCGAGTTGGTTTGACTAGGAGATAAATAAAATAAATCTAACCTACACGTTTAATTATTTACGCAATAAGATATTTTCATAATCCTGAACAACATTTTAAACTTAAAACTAATTTCATTAGACGCTGTCTCTTATTTATCAGAATAAAATAAGAGAGATAGCTACATACTGAAATAAGTTTCATTTTAGAAAAATTAGTTTAGCATCCGCACTATAATTGACTCAAACCATGTGCTTCAAATAAGAACGAATGATCCTACTCTGTCTTATCTATGGCTTAACAACAACATTGTGACGTCATAAGCCATGTTTATAGATAGGGTTGACGTATTGTATTAATTGTTTAACAAAAATGGCTCTGGAAAGTCTTAACTTTGATAGCTTATATGTAATTTGTTTAATAGATATAATATTTGTTTTGATGTAAGGTCGGTGTAGAATTCTATTTTATAGTATACTCGTACAAATCGCTAAATAACTCATACCTTTTATATTGAAACCACGCGCGACGCATACGAACCTCAAAGGCCTGGGACAGTGTTTGGACCAGACCCAAAATATTATATTTAAACTATAATATCTCGACCAACTTCCATATTGTCGAAACGATTCAGTCAGATGTCAAAATATTTTATATTGAACACTAATCTAAGCCATTGTAATATGAGCGCTCAGTGAAGGGTATACAGCTCAAATCAGCTTGCGCTTTGTATCTAGTTACGACTTAACTACCGAGCTTTACCGGAGGGAGCCGACAAATGTTGTATATTGTTTGTACTATGTAGGTTATATGATGTTATATACAGTTTAGGGAACACCTTTACTAATGTATTGTAATTTAATAATTATTAAATAAATAATAAATATGGTACGGATTTTTATTTATTTGGCTCCCAGACCTCACCTGACGGTAAGTGGAAATAAGAAGGATGACAACACTGCCGTCAACATCATTGGTATACGGCAGACTTAGGTCCGATGGTGGTACTTAGCCAGGCAGACTTAGATTAAACCAAACTTCTGTCCCCGCTGGGTATTGAACACCGGACATCCAGATCAGAAGAAGTGGTCTCAGTAGACTACAGAGGTGAGGTCCCTGGGCAAAATATTGTTCAGTTGCAAGTATTTTTATGAATCGCTGTTGGTCAACTTAATAAATCGATATAATAGTAGCGTTATGCCCAGCTGTGGGGCGTTCCTATATAAGCTGTTAGTGAGGAGTAGAAGTAATACGCAACCGCACTAGCAAACAATAATACCGTTACTAATTGGTTAATTATATTAAGACATTACAATGTATAAGGTAGTATAGACGTCCATAGATAACTAAAATACGGAATAAGGTGCCAAGTTCACCTTGCACCTTATGCCTCTGTAAAAAAGGACATATTTCATCTGACAAATAAAGACCGTAAAGTAATGTTGATAATGTAAAATAATTATCATAACATCACGTAGCCGTTTGGAGCGTTTTGTAAACAGTTACATTTGTAAGATTGCAGGTGAATTGAATTTTACACAAGTTTTTGTTAACGCTCACAAATTTGATATTTTTGAGTGTCTTAACAATAATGATGGTTCTGATGTATTGAAATGTGATATACTCCCGGAAACCTCGTAACAATAGACTTAATTTGATCTTTAAAAAGCTTAAAATAAGTTTTATTCATTATAAAACAGGTTGAGGACTCGGATGTCAATGGTCGACGGTATACATTTATAACGTATACACATACATTGGGAGTTGATTTATTTAGTTATTTAATGCGGGATAAATGCTTAAGGCATTTCCTACCAGTCAATCAGTAGAAATTGTAGAAAAAGGCATGTATGGGGATATCGTAATTAAATCAAAGAAATACGATTACATTGTCACTAATGCATAAATTTATACACGTATCTATACTAATGTTTGTCATAAAACTGAAGAGATTGCTGTTTGGTTGGTTGAACGCGCTAATCTCAGGAACTACTGATTCAAATTACATATTATTCTTGTGTTGATTGTCCATTTATCGATGACAGCTATTATAGGCTATATAACAACGCTACGACTAAAAGGAGCTGAGCATCATCGTTCCAGTTGAAAATTGTAGATGTTGGTAACACCAACCATAAACTAGCCTAAAAATTATATTAAAGATTATTGTTTATAATTTAACTTCCTACTATTAAAGGAGATGTCACGATAACTATTGTTAAATGAACATTAATAATTATTACTCTTCCAACGAACCCAGTTCTTATTTCTCTCGACACACAAACCAGCGGCTTACAACAACTGCAGCCCACTGTAGAGACCATTCTCATTGTCACGTGATATGACTACAGTTTTTTGTACAACTGGGATAAAAACAAACTATTAAAAAACAATTACTTTGACAGCTAATGTGTAATTTGTTTTTCCATCATTTAAAACTAGGTCACTTCAGTAAAAGCAATTAAATTCATAAAAAATACTAATATCATTGATAAGCAGTAGAGAAGCCCGTATATGAGGATAGCTAGTGCAGAATGCAACATACTGCCAAAAAATTGCGTTTTCACGTCTCTTTTGAAGGAACCTGCGTTGTATGAAGGAGGGAATACATGTTGTAAGGAATTCCACGCTAACCTTAAAAGCGAAATACCTCTATCTACTAGGTTGATGCAAGGCTTCAGACGTCATCAAAACGATTACATTGAATTACAAAAATAATTCGTATTAAGTACGTACTTCAAATATTACCTCAATATAATATAATTATCATCAAATAAAGTACACAATAAAATTACCAAACCAATTATTATCTGTTACAAAACAATTTGCAATTAATCACAAAAATTATGCAATTGTCAGTGCGACAGATAGGAAAGCGAATATAGTGCGAGGTGGCCAGGACAAGCGCATCGTACCGGTGTAGGCACCGACAGGCAACATGAAGACAGTGCTGGTGTATTCTTTAGCAGTTCTTCAGGTCAGTAAATATAAACTTAATCAATGGGCCACGGACTAAATTTATCGGCATCTCTTTCATTCAAGTCAATGAGAGGGGATAGAATGACTTTTGGAACGTCAAGTCACTTGACACTTAGTCGATCCATACTTTAGACATTTTAATCCCAGAGACTTCAGTGAGATCTGAAAACAACCAATAAAAATAACAAAGAAACATCATACCGTTTAGTGTTCCCTGACACTTGACATTGGCAGTAATGTCGCACAGTTCGACGTTGCCATATTAACAAAAGAAGAAGAAGAAGACATTTTAATCGGCATGCTATAAACACTTCCGATTGATACCCATATAATCCGCCGTTTAACGTCATCCGCCATATTTGATTTAGAATAACGTCACTTAACTGAGCCAAAAAGCCTTAACTTCCAATGTTTTTATTTTATTTTAAATTATTCTCACCATAGGTTGCCCCGAAAAGATTGGTTATTAGCAATAAGTCCGCCTATTGTATGTGTTAGCAACTCTTTTAAGACAAGCATATTTTTGATATTTATGGGTTTTTACCTAGTTGTTATTCTTTGATAGACGGCTGATGTCTTCACAATTGCTTGCGAATTGTTCTGTTGCTATTGCTCTGGTTTAACAATAAATTCAGTTTATATTGGTATCTTGGCGTTTCCATCATCACGATTAGCTCATTTATTATAGTCTGTTCCACTGTTCAGTAGTTATCAGTATGTGTACGTTTTCATGGAGCGTTGTTGTATCTTTTAATTTATAACTTGTGCAATAAAGAACCTATTTTTTGTTAGTTACAGTTACAGTCATTCAAGCCGCAATGTGCACAACTTTATGTATATCGCTTAAGTATTAATTTCACCCAAAGATTTAGATGTTGTAATCGTTAGCGATTACAACTTTAGCAAATGGAAGCTTGTAAAAGCTGTGTTTAAAAATACTGTACAATAATTCATTCATTCGTTTTAATATTTTGGCGAATACACGTAGGACTAAGATTAATTGTAACATCATTATTGTGAAAATGTAAATGTATCATGTAACCCTTAACTGTCATTATGATGATGCCTCTGAGGCGAGCAGCTCACTGGTCGAAGCTCGGTCTCTACGTAGAGTCGAGGCACTGACGAAATTCAAAGGGATTGTTACCTAAAAATTAATAATAATTCTTTTATTTAAAAGTTGTAATATATATCTATGTAGATGTCAATTGTATGCACACTGCGTCCACTATTTAATTCACAAATTCCTGTCGCAGGTCTGCTGGTAGATATTTCGTTAGAATTAAGCAGTACCTTCGTACTCAATAGTTTTATGTTAGTTTCATTATAACCTTGATAAATAAACCGTATGTAACCGTATGGTATGAATAATGAAACATTTTAAAGGTCCAGGCTACAAAAAAATAGATACTTTAAATATGAAGATTAATTAATGCTAAGTTTTTGACCGTCACTGTAATGATGTTAGTATCACAACTCAGATGTCACAAATCTTTATCCACACGTAAAATAAATTTTTTATACCATTTCAGTTGACGGCTGCAGCTTTCAAGCTGCCGCTGGTACAGACCCAGCAAGTACACCCTCATCCGCACCACCAAATCGTAGTGTCGTCTGCATCGTCTGCGTCTTCCTCCGTTGTACATCCAAGCTCTCCTCCCCTTACCCCGTGCCACCACGTGACTCCCATTCCACACCCGCCTCGTCCCAAACCAATTCCTATTACACCTCTGCCAAAACCTATACCCTATCCACATCCTCCTAAGCCATGCCATCCTATTACCCCAGTCTGTCCACCTATACCAATTCACCCACCTCCAACCCCAATCTATCCACCTATACCAATTCACCCACCTCCAACCCCAATCTATCCACCTATACCAATTCGCCCTCCCCCGACCCCAATCTGTCCTCCCCCGACCCCAATCTGTCCTCCCCCGACCCCCTTCTGTCCTCCCCCACAACCACCATGCCCCATTCCCCTCCCAACACCTTGTCCTTGCTATCCGACCGTAAGCCCTGTATCCCCTTACTGTCCCCCCCATGGTTACTCGCCGTATCACCCTTACGAGCCTGTTATATCTTATGAGCCAGTTTTGGATTACGAGCCAACTATTACTTACATTCCTGAAATAGAATATGAACCAGTGATATCGTACGCGTACGATCCACAGCCTTATTCGTATTATTATTGAATAGATATTGAGGCTTGTAATTTAAATGTTCGTTAAAAAAACGATCACTGTTAATAATTAAAAAACCAATTTTGTAATAAAAATATTTTATTAAAACCTTTGGTTACAGAATTTAAATAGTATTTTAAATTCTAAACAAATCTGTTGACCAACAACACCGTTCGTATTTGTTTTAATTAAAAAAAAAACAAAGGAACCATGGCGTCAGTCCCCGCAACCGACGTACAATATGAAATAACTAAACTATTTGGTTTCAAAAGCTATAACATTACAATCGAAACGGAGAATATTAACTATTAAAAATATTCATTGAGAACACATATATAATATATAAGGTGACAAACGAGACATTTAAATAACGAATATTCATAAAAATGGCGGTGTTTTATACAATTCTTAAAATTTGAGTACAATATGATTGTTTTTTAACACTAACTTCAAGAATGGCACGAATCATATTTTAATAGATATCATTATATGTTGTACCAAACCTTATCTTGGTTCAAATAAGGCATTTTCTGCCGTAACACTTAAAGAAATATTTTAAATATGATACGTAGTTTTAAAAACAAATGAGATAAAAATAGGTAACTCTGATGAGAATATAAAACAAAATTGTTTCATAAACATTATAATGACAATAATTTTTAATTTTCAGTTATTCGCTTATTTTATATAATTATATTGAAGAGGACTAAAATTTGGACTAGATTTGATTGTATAATTATATAAATAACATTTAATAACAAATGTCAAGGGCTTTTGCAATATTAAACATATAGATGTCAATTTTAAATGTAAGTTAATTTTTAAGCAAAATAAAGTGTATATTGAACTTTGTTATAATTAATATAGTTTATTTAGTTGACATTAACAAAGGTGATACATCATATATTAAAGAAAGGTCATTTTGTTGTATTTTATGGTAAACTGCATTTAAACTACTTTAAAAATACAAACATGGTATCCAAAACTATATAATGAACTACGCTAAATTGAGATTCTACCAATAATTTAATATATATTGGTGTACAATTACTAGAACCCTACGTAATTACTAATATTTTAGGACTACTTTCTGTTTGTGACATAAAGAAGCATCAACTATGTATATTATTTTTGTAGTAAAGAATCATTTTATAATTAGATCTTGTATAATTTGAAATACTAACGTTAAAGCATAGACTAGTAACGTCTAGAGGACGTACGTACGCATGCGTGCACATAATTTGAAGTTAGACGTTTGTCTAGTTTGTCGAATTGTTCCCAACCAATTTGTTTTGTTTGTTTGTTTGTCCAATAAGTAAACAGGCCTAAACAGGCCTTTCCCGAATTCGTCCAACTTCATTGTAACAATCAGCAGTACTCCAGAGTAAATGCTACTACGTTTGCTCCGACAGTTTAAGTGCTAAATTCTATTCTTGTGTGAGTGACGTGACACGTAAAGACACGATATGTACCCCCAGTGTACACCTGTGTGACACGGTATGTATACCTAGATTCAATCGATTCTATCTTCTACGATTACAATTTTGACAGCCAGAGTTTTATAGTTTTAGTTTAATGGAGACAAAACGGTTGTGATGACTTAGTTAATAATTGCGGTTTAATCCGGTGAGCATCTGGTAAGAACAAGCAAATAATATTAAATTATTAATAAAATAACAAATCGGAAGGAAGTGTATAAGCTTTATATTATTACATTTACTGAATTGATACGTCTCCTTCGTATCGCTGACATAAACGATACCTCTGACCACCTGTTGCCAAATATTGGGAAGAAATTAGTTCAAGCTAGCACAACTATACTCGAAACATCTCCATAAAATTGTAACTTACACCATTGCCTAGCCATTACCTTTTAGACGTTATATTCTATGCTTTAAAGTAAATTACCATTTAATAAAAAATAAGCAATACCACCAAACCACGTCCAAATTTTAGTCTTCGTTTTAAGAAATATTGATTATTTCAAATATCATCATATGGACCGAGAGACGCTCTGCTGGACAAGCATCTGCACACCGGTCAGTCCTGCGCTTACCAACACCTTAACCAGATCGTCGTGATCTTAACCTGATCCACCATGTTGGAGGGCTACCAACACTTCATTTCCCGGGACATATTTTAACTTGTATACATAAATAAATACGTGAGGATGTGATCAGAATATAATGGTGTCAGAATGATAGAGTTATGCATCAAGTCGATCGAAACTCTCCGTAGCGTACTTAAAATATATATATATATTTGAGATACAATTTTTTTACAATATTTAGATATTCCTAAAGCTAATTTGGCCATTTATTGCACAACTAAATATAAGTTTAATTAAAACACGACACATGATATGACACCTTGAACAAACTACCAATGTTTGTATATTACAGATCATATTAGTTCATTCTGGGACAACCAACTTTACTAATATTATAAAGAGGGAAGATTTGTTTGTTTGTATTGAATAGGTTCCGTGACTAGTGGACCGATTTGGAAAATTCTTTCACATTAAGAGTCCCACATTATCCCCGATGAATATAGGCTATATAATATCTTCAGAACAATTACGGATCCGTATTAATTCTTCGATAATGAAACCCAACGTGTGAAGAAATACCAAAAATAAAACCTTTATCGCGTACGCTGCTTACATTATAGACAATAGGGTAAAGTGATGTGCAACATTTTTATAGAAAACATCAACATCTACAAGAAAGTCCCGGATACCATATGTCCAACTATTACAGTTATGTTACAATAACTACTTTTACATGTTAAAGAGCGGCCATTTTAGAAACGACTAATGACGTCACCGGTCGTCGTTTACTAGGCGGATTGTAATGAAAGAGCTTACTAATTCTAGACTTCACTTGCAAGTATGAATTTAAAGTAACTCCATTTCTTTTTTGCAATATGTTTAGAAAAAATTTACAAAAGATGTTAATGTAGGCAACTCCAACAGAAACAAAACCTATAAAGAAGGTCCTCTAGACAGCCATACTGCCACATTTACGTTAAAATAAAGCTAACGTTTACGATGTTACATTTGCCACCTTAGAAACATTAAATGACATTAACCGTTATCTGTCCTTTTCTGATCGGATTTTAATGAAAGAGTGGGTCTGATCCTGATGACACACAACAAATATATAGTTTATGTTCAGTATATCTTAATCTCTCTCTCTCTCTCTCTCTCAGGATAATGACAGCAAACATCACGTGTACAAAGATTCTTTCTAAAACTTGCATTACAATATGTTCATTAAGGTCTAAAATTGAATGCACCTTTATAAATGTCACGTGATAAGGTGAGTACTTAAATTTAAGTTAATTCCGTCTACCCTCTTAATGCTAGTACAATACTAATCCATAGTAATGACAGCAATTTGAAGTCAATTAACTATCTATACATCTCTTACATTTACTATAAGAAAGACTAGAAATAGCTTTCACATAAAACTACATAAAATTATAATGCTTCTAGTGAAACAGATTCTTTTTTGAATTATTTGTTTCTCTGCAAAACAGAATAAAAATTCATTGGTTTCCACCAATGAATTTTTAGCATATGGCAACAATTTTGAATAATTATGAGACCTTTGTCACTTCTTTACAATACAAAACCGATGACAATTCTTTGAACCAATAACATTTTCTTAGGAAATTCAATCTAATCCTACAACGTCAAGCGTCATCATAATGAACATTCTGTATACGCCCACAGCTGGGCACAGGCGTAACTTCCAGCACGCTGGCCCTGGGCGGCTTAGGTTGGTGGGTGAAAGGTTAGAACAATTAAATATAAATTAGTTTTTAAACTAATACCAACTATATATTCTGTAAAATTCAGTCGCAAATAAAGATTTCATACTGAACACGTTTCTTTCATTAAAACTTCCCAGTTAAAGTGAACCTTATTACAAGCTACATTATGACTTTCCGCGAATTTTTGAGATTATGTACAACAATAAAGCTACTTACAATGTAAACCAATAGTATGTAAATGGTCTTCACTCTGGGAGACATTTCAATTCTTGAAATTATAACGAAAAATCCTATGGTCCTACGAGCCGGATAGCTGAAGCGTCGTTTTATTCACCTAGTCCTGTAAATAAAGTAAGTTTCTTTCAATTACCATTACCAGTAGTTTTACTGATGGCATCAACTGCGTAGAAAACAAATGTACATTACGAAAGCAGCGATTGGTTGATACGGTTACTTGGTTCACGCAAACCTGCAAGGAGGCTTCGTAGCAGGAGACGCATGCCGCCTCCTTGGAGTATTGAAGAGTGGCGTGTGTCTTTTCAGAAGTAAGCCTAGATGGGCGATCGCTTTTGTTTTCTTCTTTGACGATTACTATTTTTTATTGTATCATTTATTTTAATTTCCACCTTTTAAATATTATATTTAATACTTCTTCTTCTAAATCTCTGGTATTATTGTTCGCATAGATATGTATCATACTTTCCCACAATAAAGCCGATAAAAAAGATCAAAATGTTTGCCAATATTCGTGCCCGGGTACGTCTCAAAAAGGAGGAGTATGCAATAGCTCATTGGCGTAGTGTTTCGAGTTAATTATAAGTTGATATTAGAAAGTAAGAAAGCAATATAGATACATTAATAAACCAACTACCATTACCGGAGGACAAATACTAGTGTATTTCACACAAACATCAGTCCAGGCCGGGATGAATCCTTGACCGAACAACCTGTTATTGAGGGCACTGACCATTCGACTAAACGTTCCTCTAGTATGCACTATTCACTAACCTCAAAGGAGTTATCCTGGCGGCCAGCCCATCTGCCGTCCCCCCAGAACGTGAAGGTGTACGTGGTAGACCGACTGCGCGCCGTCTCTGCCGTTGTTCACCACGAGGCGCCAGCCTGACGGAGCTCGTTGGGCGCCCAGGGTGCGAGCTACCAGCATTAGGTGGCCCAGAAGCTGAGGAGGAGATACGTGCGATACGTGAGCGTTATATAACGTTAATAAGTAATAAATTTTTGTGTCAATGCATGCCATAGGAGCTGGCGTCCCAGCGGTTGGTAGGTTATAATAAAATGGTAATGGCGGCGGTGGTTATAATAAATTATTAGCATAAAACCCAAAAATAAAAATATAAAGTGTAAAATTCGCGCGCATTTGTTTTATCACGGCGGCGGCCTCGTCTCCTTCACGCCGCCGATACTAATATTATTATGGAGCTCATCGATGAAGGCGCAATCAAGTATTTTGCGAACAAAAGTGTTTTCGTAAATAACATTATTATTTTTACTGATACTATTCTCCTTCTTCGTATAATTTATTCATCTGAGGTTGCCTGGAATTACTGTTTAAGCAATAATTCAGCATATTTGTAGGGTTTGGTGTTTCCCTGAGGGTGGACTGGTGAATTGCTCTGACAGAACCCAGTTCACCCTCGCGAGGGGCAATGGAGCTACCGGGGAGTTTTAGTGGGTATTCCCAGTGCTCAGGTACTGGGCGAGCCCCACACACGTCCACCACATAGCCACTGGTGGATAGGTCCGTAAACGGATTCCTCCTCGAGAAAAAAAAAAGGGTTTGGTGTTCGTAGCTTTTTTATTTTTATTCTTTTTAATATTATACTGCCTTTTTTTTACTAATTTTTATTAATTAATAAAAAAGGCAATTTTAGCAATAAATTTAGCTCATGGATGTGCGATACAAGAGATTTTTTTACCGTTATATTGTAACTATATTTATGGTAAACAAAACAATAACATCAGCTTACAATCATTAAAAATGAAAGAAATTGATCGCCATGACTGGTGTATAACTGCAGTTAATTAGCGTCACTATCACAAGTATTTTTATCAATAATGTTTTTATCTTATCAAGTTATTTATACAGCTGACAGATATTAACTTCGTGGTATGGTTCAAATGACTCGACAATGCCTGATGGTAAGCAGCAGGAAGATGCACTGTACTATCACGTATAGCTAGTGCATAAGGCATGGTCCTTAGCCACCTCCACGACTTTTCACGTCTATTATAGGACCCTATGTTTATGAAGTATAATTAACAATCTCACACTCTAACTATGAAAAAACACAAGAAGTGTCAGTGTGGGTCACTAATCCTATTGGTTAAGTCCGAAACCACAAAATATCGGCACTTCAATTATATAAATTTAGAAATTTAAAATCCGTAATTTACGTACAAGGTAGGTAAAGTCCTTCTTTACTTCTGAGCAATTAAATAGGTTTACATTACTCAGAAGTAAATAAATATATATAAAAATTCCGCAACATTTTTAAAGAGCTTAGCATCGTACGGCGTCAGACAATCTTGGTATATTGGTTTAAACTTTCATGTTGTCATTAACATATAGATATCGGGAACTCACAAAAAGGTACACGGTATAAATACCGTTATCTATTATATAATTTTGGTACAGTCAACATTTCAAAGTTGTTTGGACATGTCTAGAGCACAAGGGAAGCTGTATCAGCCTCCACAAACCACAAAATCTGATAAAGCTCAGCAGGAACAACATTGGTGCATGGGTTGCAGTGGACTATCAGAGTTGTAATCACTCTGATCGGCCACTGCAACCTAAACACTTATTCAATGTGAGATTAAGCGATTCTGAGGTCTGTAGGTACTGTGAGCAGAAGCGGGAAACCCCAATGCACCTCCTATGTAACTGTGAACCCCTAACGAAGAAAAACCTTCACCTGAGGACATACATAATCGACCCAAATGATATTGAAACCCTTGAAGCTGGGAAAATTCCTGAAGTTTTTGTACAGTGCCCAGACCAAGGAACTTCTATAACCTATTGGTGGGAAGTCACAGTAGATTTTTAAAGTCACAATGACACAACAGTCTGAGTAGCTCCAGATCACAATTAAAAAAGCAACCTCCTCCTTAAAAAAGCCTCAAGCGACCAAGGTGACTCGTCTTGTGCCTGATCACTTCAGCTTCTTTGTGCGGGCGATCGCCGCATATCGACGACTGTTGCGCCTATTTTCGCTCGGAGTATGTTGAGCTGGGTTACTCGGTACATCTCAGCTCCTCCAGGAAGTGTCCAAGCGACTACGAAGAGGCTAGTATTTATCAAATAGACATTAAGTAAGGTGTTGTTTACAAGCAAATCAGGTGTGGCTTGTGGACGAGATCGAAAGCATTGTGCATGACGTCATCAGCGAGGAATGTGGCCAGGTGTTATCAGGCGGCATTAGTCAACAACACGATAACAATACTCAATGGTTATCTATCGTTGCGCGTTAATTAATTAGATGAACTATTAAATGAAAAACATTTTATGTATAAAAAGGGTGTCAGTTAAAAAGTGAAGGGGGGAAAATAAGGGAGAGGGGGGTTCTCGACAAATATACACGTATTTTTTTCCCGCCAGAACCCGTAAAATTGTGAAGCAACTCGGTATATTTCTCTAATAAAATATCGATACTATGAACTTAGTTGTCTTAATTAAAATCATCATTATCAGCCTCAATGTATACATGACACAGCAGGGCAACGGCCTTCCACATGGAAGAAACACGTGAGGAATGTACGCTACAAAAACATTCCGAATACCCAATGTGGGTGACAGCGGTTGTGGTGACAACGGTTGTCGAAACAACCCGGCCCAACGACCTTGGAGTCTTCGAAATAACAAACCATGGCGATAGTTGCTTTGTTTTAGCAATCGAAGCCTAACCGCTTAAAACGCTACACTTGTGGGCTCCTTAAATTTTTATAAATGTAAAAACCAATAGCCAATAAGTCCACGTCAACTGATGGTAATCAGGAGGATACAAATGCTCATATAGCTTGTGTAGCATACGATATACTGCCCTAGCTACCTCCATTATTGTTGGAAGTGCCATTAATTATTTAAAGCAGAGAATACGTGCCGGGAAGGATTTCCACGCTCTGGTTGTACGAAAATGAAATGAGTCAAATCTCTTTGTTGTTGAAGTTAACGTAGACACAGTGAATCAATGATGGATATTTATTTACCATTATAGATTAAACTTATCTACATTTTTCTGTTATCTAGTATCCATAACACAAGCTCTTAATGATGCTTACTTTGGGCTAGGCGATGGGTGTGGCGCGTTTATAAAGAATCGCTTTCAAAATCGGTCAGACAAATTGGCGATAATACCTTATATTCTATGAAAAAACGCCAGCTTTATCTACGCGATCGAAATTTCAGCAATTGTGATTACAAATGAGTGGTTCAAGTGTTTTGGCCGTGGTTGAGTACTAAGCACTCTACAGTGGTTAGGGAGGTTCATTAAACCATTGGTCTCCGTTTTTAATGGCGGCTGTAATCCACTATCACTCATTGGCCCAGCATGGTTTATTTCTACTCTTGTCTATTTCTCCCTGGATCTCTTGATCCCTGTGGACTTTAGTGGTATCAAGGGGTGAAGCGCAACCGCGACAATGAACGTTCACGTTTGAGTCTGCACCTAATACGTGGGGCTGGCGGCGTGTCCGGATGGCTTAGACCTTGAATGAGTGGACAAAGCATAGTCAGGTAACTGGTGCAGTCCACATATGTTAAAAGAACAGAAATATGTAAAATTATGGGTATAATGAAACAACTCTGAAGATTATAAACATAAACTTGTAGAATCGTAGCCTATAATAATTACTTAGTAATTTTAAATTTACTAATTAATATTTTTAATTTATGTTATTTTTATATTATTTTATAGTTTACAGAAACCAGCAATATCCAGGAAATTACTTGATAAACTTTGTATTGAAATTGAGCAGCCAATGTCTGACGCAAGTATCGATGCTTGCTTCAAATTCTACTTGGTGTTTTAGTTCTCGCACTCTATTAAACAATAGTCACTTTTCCCTATAAAATGTAACAGAAGATAAATCTGTCAGAGGTCAACAGCCCAAGCACAATCTACAAGGCCAATCATGGCTTAAAAACTCAGAATGTCTTCTCAGAAGAATTTAACATATATAATATCCCAATAGGAACCCACAACACAGTCTTCCAAGCTGAGTGCATGGGTATTCTTCGAGCTATGGGAGCAATATCAGCGAGAGAGGTAACAAACAATGACATATTAATTACCGGGCTTCCTACTTGGGATCTCTAGTCTAGCCTTTGGCAAAATAAAGGCATTGGGTGACTTCCTAGAGGAAATGGTTTGGCTGGAGCGACCCAGCACACCCGCAAAAGAGGTGCTTTCTGACGTTACTTTTCAGAACCCGCCCTCACGAAGGTAGGAGACAGAATACAGTGAGCCGTTTTACAGCCAAAATTGAAAATGTATTAAAAATATATTAAAGACACATCTCACCTAAACAATGTCATAATTACCTCCTGGTCTCCGTCAGCTGCGTCTTGCAGTCGTCGTATTCTCCGCTTCGGTATAACCAAGAAATGTACAGGCGCTTGGGGAGCAATATCGTTGAACGCTAGACAGTACTCATCCTCGTAAATTATGTCAGCTTTAATTTCTTTAGAAATAATCTTGTCAAATATCGTAGGCCCCGGCGTCGCTACGCTCTGGGCTTGGGCCTTCCAAACTTCGTCACTATACGGCCTATGAACTGCGATTGCGGACCCACGAGATAGATCGTAAATATTAGTCGGATAATCTTTCTTAAGACGGAATTTTAGCGCGCGGTCTAAAGCCCGCTGGAACAATTTATTAAACATTTTTTGTTACTAGTTCTCAACTTATCATAGTAAATTCACATCTCACGTAACTTTATGAACTAACTTCAACAAACTTGTTTTGACATTTTTCATTTTAAACATTTGACATTTGACAAGTTTTTTATTTATTTTTATGTTTAGTTGCTTGTTTTATACTCCCAGTTGAAGGGAAGGCAAAGGAAAATAAAGCACATGCAGCCAAGTTTTATATAATTATTTCTGGCTCCGAGATACTGATATAATAAAAACTCACTAGGACAGAGATACCCTTTGCTCCGAGAAGTTTTTGGCGACAAATGCTAGGCCCCACCATTATTAAATAGAATATAAAGCACCCAACCAGCGCCAAAAACTCTTGAATACTCATATATATATAAAGGCATTATAATATGAATAAATCAATCTCACAACCAGTTGTAAGTTTGGCGACCGACAAACTGAAGCGGATATTTATAGGGCAGTAATTAAACAATTATATGATATCCCACGTAATTTTATTTACAAAATATTCAGAGCTAATAAATGAGTACAAATAAATAAAACTAACAATATTTCTCAACTTTACCTTAATTAAAAACCCTCTTATTATAATTCTATGCTTATCTGCAAGAAAACGATTGTACCAAAAATACCTTTTATGCATATTTAATAAAGTGAAAGAAAAATAGATTTTAATAATTTTAAGTTATAATTTCAACTTTAAGATTTTTGTCTAAAATACTTCTCTTTATTACCTAATATGCAAACATTTTTATTTATTAGTAATAGTTACAAAAAGGCCTAAGAGAGCGTGATTTGTATATCTTTTTAACAAAGACGATCATGACCACTTGTCCGTGGTTTCTATTCTGACAGATTGAGATTCCAGCACATTGTTGAACTATTTTAACATATATTTATACATTTCCTTAGGACTACATAACAAAATTCGTTTTTAAATTCACTAACAATACTTATATACAATTCCCTACAAAAGTTTATAAATAAACTAGTCAATTATGAAATTATACACGACTGGTCCAATTCTGAAAAGAGACATCTTATTTAAGTTCCGTTTAATTATCCTATGCTTAAAATATATAGAGCTCCAATAGACATTTTAGTTATAGATGAAACTGTGAAAGAAAATAATCCATTTTTCTCGTGTGTGATTGTAATGTGACACAAATCAACTACATTTCCTAAATTAAGTTCAGTGAATCGCGTTCATTCTATATTATTGTAAATAGACATCTGTCCTTATCCATCCATCCATTCATTACAAAAGGTTTGTGTTAGTCCGTAAAGAAACAGACCATTTCAGAATGGTATATGCTCTCTAAAATTGTCTAAGTTTCTATAGAAACTACAGCTAATGACAGGACACAGTGTAATTGTAAGCACAAAATAAGTCCATATCGTCTAACATGTATCTGCAGTAAATCTAGTCTCACAGGGAAACGTTATAATTTGAATTGCAAATTTTGATTATGATTGGCTACATTTTGTCAGTTACGCAGATTATCCAATGCAAGTTATGCCGATTAGCACTATCCCTGAAGATATGCAAAGTAAGCATGAGAAATTTTGCCCTAGCTACGTACAATATTGTCCACTCTTTTGTTGGAGCCACCAATCCCATTTGCCTAAATTTTATCATTCTAATTATTGTTATACCTGATTATAAGATTATGTTTTCAGAATTACATTGTGTAGAGTAAAAAAATATATTATTCCCATCATTTTTCTCATTGTGATCATTAGGCGACCTTAGACGCCACAATACTGTAGATGGAGAACAGTAGTCTGAAGAGACCATAGAAAATCTCCCGCAGGTACTTGTTGCATAGTGCCAGTCGGCATAGCAGCACTATCGTGAATATGATGACACCGTTGTGTAGGTAATACATTCTGAAAAAGAATAAAGCATCATTAAACTCATCATCAACAGCATTTAGTATACATCCAACTGTTGAGCATATAGGAGGTCTAAGAGAAGTGACAAGGAGGAGTTAAGGAGCACACAAAACTATAACATCACCACGCTGGTACAATATTGGGCCAAATATTATAATACCACATGAAGACAAAGTAGTCCCTAGTAAAACATATTAGATATTACCCTCACACTGAGGAGATTGTTTTAGCTGGCAACACCATTGCGAGCAGCGAAAGGTCAATGTAAAAAGGGAAGAGAAGATGAATTTAAATTGTAATTACTTACTTTCTCAAATGCTGCTTCGCCTTTGGAATATCTTCATCTTTCTCCTTGAGGAGGTACTTCCTGGCTCCGCGCACAAAGTTCTCGTTGTGCTCATCCCATCTGAAACATGTCAATTGATGTGAGTTTATGAATATTACTAAATATAACGTAACGTCTGTATAGTTACTGTCGCGAAGAGAGATGAGGACTGTATAATAAAATATGTGTGATAAACACTTTTGCGACACTAGCCGATTGAGTCACCATCTCTCAGTGGGGCCAGTCAATAATATTCCAAACCTGGTGTATTGGCTGAGACTATCTACTACAGATCTGGTGCAGGGTTTCCAATGGAAGCAATGATTTCCAATGGGTTTAAGGCCAAGGAAACTTAGCAGTGAGCTTATGGACTATTAATTCGTTAACCTAATGAATTTTCTTCACCATAAAAATAATTTAAATATCTAAATAACATTAGGCATGTCTTGAGACCTGACTGTACGTATTGTGGATACATATATCATTAATCGGTGCGTGTCACTAACTTGGATGTTTCTACAACCATTTTGACACATTAATCTCAAACAGGGATTATGTCCCAACACGTAGGAAGTCTTGTGCTTAGCAGTTTAATAATACTAGCTAATACTTACTTTATAGTCATTGGATCTAGGTTGTAAATGGCAGCGTCCGCTGGTGACAATCTCTTCCATAGTTTCTGCACGTTTTCTGTGTGGAAGTGCCACTGGCGATGCATGAAGAATGACAGCACGGAATTCATGGCGCGCAGGCGGTTGCTGATCGCGATGAAGCTGATGCTGGGATTTAAAAGAACTGATATCATATATATTAATATGATTATATTTAATTATATTAGTATTGGTACACGCCCCTCTACCTTTCGATGTCACTTTTTCCATATATGGGGCTACTGGAAGAGATTTCTGATAGAAATGAGCAGTATCTTTGTACAATTCTCTGATATTCTGTTGTGTCCTTTTAATTGTCTTTGTGTGTACATAAATTGTTAAATAAAAAAATATGTGATCAACTTGTCAATGGCCTCGTTTTTTTATGCACGAATTAAAAGTTCCTTTCTACTCTTACACTCCAATGTGACCAGAAAAAGACAGACCACCGGTCACGTCAATTGACGTTTCTAAGTGAAAAATCAAGTATAACTCAAAAGTGCTCGTCTAAATGTCAATTAACTTGTTCCCTTGATATCCCTTTAATTTTGAATTAGTATCATGCAGAGGCAAATAAAATAATCTTAGTTAAGGGGGATGCCAGCTCAATCACTACCACTGCATTTTTATTTAAAGAGTTAAAACAAATAACAATCACAGCAAGCTGTTTATACTGTGGATTTGGTGTTTGATTTTATTTTGATATGTTGTTTATATGGTGTTAGTTTGACATAGTATCTTTGGGTGTAAAATAACTAGTTTCCTATAACGATGTTACCTTGATTTAACTCCGAGTATGTTGAGCGAGTACTCGGCTATGTGCAGGGGTAGTGTCTGCAGGAGAATCTCTAGCAGCTTGTGCCCCACCCTGGAAACAATTGGATAATTAAATATATGTAATTCTAAGCAGAGCGAGCAGGTTGGCGTAGTGATTTGAGTGCTCTGGTTACAATCAGGGTGACAAAATAACTTTTGCCTTGGTCACTCTTTAGAGGGGTCTATCATAATTTGTTGATTCGAGCTTCTTCGAGCTTTGCAAGGCACGTTGCTCATGGGTGTCTTCCACGTATGGCCAGCAGTGGTAAGTTAGGTTGTTGATGATGACGAGTTCTGAATGGGTAGCTCCTAGCCTTCATTTCATTTGATGATAAATGGTGATAAGACCGAAAATCGAAGCGAGCTACACCCGGAGTCCTAAATCACAGAGGAATAAGTTATCTTGCCTCGAACAGCTATAACACCACAATGCTGTTACTTCATTTTGGAATTGAGCCCCGAATCTCTAGATCTGAAGTTGATAGTTTTAATCTCAGAGGAAAAAAAGAACTCGTTATAGCACCACCTTTCTGTTCGGTAATATAATTATATTAACCGAAGTCTTAAAAGGGGTTATCAAATTATCTGTTAAGTAAAAACGATCTTTTAACAAATGACCAAGGTTCAATATTTGAAGGTTCTATACGATGAAAATTAATGTCAATGGTAACTGAGTGTCGTAAAGGAAGTGAACTTCTCAAAAATAATGTATAAGTACCTAAATTTTGTGGTTTGTCAGCAACCATTATTAGAGGATTCTTTTTAGATCAAGATCCTATGGTAGATATGTACGATATGTTCTAACAGATGAATAATAAGTTATATAGTAAATAAAAATAAATATTGTATAGTATTGCATATTTATTTTGAATTATTATAAGTATGTATTGAACAATACCTGTTGTAGACAGATAGTCCACTGGGGTACCACAGGGGTCGGTCTAGGGGGAACCTTCGCAGGTTCCTGCGGATGCCGTCTTCGAACGCCCCCCACGTATGGGGGTTGATCCCCGTACTGCAGTTGTAAACTCTCACCTCACTGCTCCTGTACAAGTATAACCAGGAACTTATAATTTGGCAGCTCAAACTTTTATTATTTCACTACATTTTTAGGAATAGAGATCTTGAGGCCATTTTGAAAAACAGCGTTAAAGGGGGTAATATCAACGCACTACGTTCTCTGTTTTCGTGATTTCAGCCCTGATCCATTGATTGATTAAAGAAGTTATTCATTTTATCATCTTAAACACTTGTTTATCAACAGAGGATAGGAAGTATTCGTATCTTCTAGAAGGTTGCAGATATATATAACCTTTAAAATTACTCTGTGTAGTGCTAGTGCCGTAACATTATGTATCAGACGAGCTTTGATTTCGATAAAGAAAACAAAGCAACTTTCACCCCGTGGTGAAAATTGAATCCTGGATGGGAGAATCAAAATATTTTTTCTCCAGATCCTTCGTGTTCGGGTACCTTCCAAAGTTAAACTATTGGTACCGGTTGTTTCAGCAAACGCGGTCTTAGAGGAGACATTGAGGGACATTGTGTGTATGTGTGTGCGCTCACTGGTCTAGGGTGCACTCCCAGGCGCTGGCCAGGAGCGCGTGTATGGCCATGTCGACGGGCAGGAGGTCGGCGCGCGCGGCCGGCCGGCAGCGGAGCACGTGCAGCAGGCCCTTGCCCGCGCCCACCACCACGCCGCACGGACCGTTCACGCCCTCCACCCAGCCCGGGTGCGGGTGCTTCAACGCGGACACCACTGAACAAAAGAACATCCCTCCATTACAATTTTTTCCAAAATCACCATCATACGGCTCTTTGTTTAAATGGACTATTTAACGAAGTTCTTATCGTCATATTTAAAAAATATTCCTCACATTCGCACTTATTACATAACCTAACCTAAAAGAGGATCACTGGAGCTTGTGTTATAGATACTACGTAACAGAAAAACATTTAAATATTACAAATATACATACATTTATAAACAACCGTGGCCCGGGAGTAAATATTTATGCTCGTCACACAAACATCTGTCCCCGTCGGCACCGAGACGATTCAGACTCGATCCCAGATAGGGATGCTTACCACTCGACCAGCGGGTCGTAAACAGATGAAATTTTATTTTATTAAAAAAAAATATCTAGATTCCTCAACCTAAGAAAATACTTAAAATGCCATCACTTGAAAGTCTAGAAACCTCATTCACTAAAACTTTGCCGCTCATGGGTAATGGTGTAGCTGATGATGGTAGACTGAATAACTATGATGATAAAATAATATTTTTAATTGAATTCCACTTAAAACCGCAGCGTTAGTTGACCTCCGCAAGATTACCCGACCATCTAAGGTCGCGGAAAGCCGCTGGACGATTAATTTGAAGATGAGGGAGGTCCATCTCTGGCAGTGTAGTTCTTGCGGCAGACAGGCTTGCATTATATAGATATCATCAAAGTCAAAGTCAAAATATCTTTACTAAGTTCACTAGACTAAGTTTCTATAGACTCATTTACTAAGTTCCTTTAAAGTATCATCATCATACGCCCACTTAGACTTAGGCCTCCCAAAGGATCTCCGAAGTCGTGTTCATCCTGTATTAAAAGGCTTCCCAAGGCCCTATAAAGGTCTTAAGTACCCGTAAGACCGTAAGGACCGTACCGTTAAGACCGCAGGTACACTAATTGAGATGCTTCTAGCGCTCCATTTACCAGCACGAGATAATATGTATGAATAAGGATTTATTATGGATAGGATTTATGATAATAAGGATTAATAACTCACCAATGGTTGGTCTGAATATAGCGATGGGGTACTTGCTGCAACCATGCTCCATCACTGCCACCTCCGCCATGGCTTTAGTGTATGTGTACGTGTTGGGTTTTGGAGATATGTATCTACGGCGAAATAAATTTATTTTAATTTCCCCGACATTGAAAAATTATGAGGAGTTGTATGCATCATACGGTCTGCAAACAACAGCAGCGCCTCTGTTGTGAAGTATTGGGAGCGATTTTTTATATATGATTATATATATTTTTAGCTGACCGCAACTACGATCGAAACGTAATTGCCGTAGTATAAAACACTATCATCTATCTAGCTATCTTCACATATGGAGTCCTCTTCTGCTTTTCATCAGGTGGTGTCGAGTCACTTGCTGAGCTTAATATATTAAAAAAAAACAGATGATTACTGGCTACGGTCCGTGATACTGTAACTCGCCCTTATGACTGAAGAACGACAAATCTCTCCTGTAGCATAATCCGAGAGATCTCTCGAAACAGAGGCATAACCGAAAAATTTGCTCATAACTTCATAAAGTGAGTTTTTGATTCTTCTGGAAGCACAAGGACACTACTCTCCCGTTCCACTTTAGGGGTGGTCCTTAATGTCCATAGTTTTTTCAAATAGGAGAAATTGAGAAGTTTGGGCTGTCATGCCACCACCCGCGCCAATTGCATGTAGACTTAGAGAAAAAAAATTCTCACTGCTTTCCGATCATTATAATATTTAGACAATTTTCTTTGTGTTTCTCCCTTTAATTTCGAAAATAAGTGAAATTAATAAATAATAATAATATTTGTTAAATAAATAAATAAGTTAGTGAATAGGCCATATAATTATTACATTATTAAGTCACGTAGCCGTGACTCGTCTTCGTTCGGCCGGCTGATCCATATTCCTAGATGCTGTTATGGAAATAGTTACTTAAGCGTGATCTCAGCGAGCATCTTATTTCGGGACAGCCGTTTCATAATAGTCCTGGGTGGGCCAGTAATAAGTAAAGTAGTTACTTGGGCGTGATGTCAGCGAGCACGTCCTCGGGCAAGACCTCGGCGATGGCCAGCAGCTGCCGGAGCGGCGCACGCGGCGGGTACACCCGCTCCTCGACAGAGCTCAGCTCCGCGTTACTGTACGCTGTCGACACATACACGAATGCCTGGGAAAGACCAAAATAAATAACTTTACCATTAACGTGTAGTATAGTAGGTTATGTTCTAGAATTGGATTGGACACATTGACTTACAATTCCAAACAATCCCAAGATAATTAGTATTTTGAATGCATATATTTGAATTGGACCATTATATAAATTTAAACAATTAACTTAAACCTACCTTTTGAAATCTACCTTTCTCCTGTATATCCTAAAATGTGTTGTGCCCGACAGGGTCCATAGTGTCAATAATAGTCTTAAGATCTGCATATTATGTAACTATGGAACGCAAAATAAAAAATTGAATTGAATTGAATTGAATTGGATCCTTTTTAGTGACCCGATTTGAGGGATCAATAGTGATTGCTCTTTCAAATTTGTAGTTTGTTGTTGTATCGTTAACATCATCAATATCAACAAGGTAGTTATGCGGTGATGTTACCAATTGATCCTATTTAATTCAAAATGTCGTACCATTTCTATGCAATATATATACTTCATCAAATATCTAAAAATGTCTGAAAAGTTTTTTCGAAGATCTTCAATAAAAAATAATAAAAAAATATTTCTTGATTTTTTAAATAAAAAATTTTAATTTATTAAATTACTGTGGAAAATTAGAATGATAAAAAACTTCATTTCCTTAAAACTATTAATATTTATAAAAATTGCATAAAATCTTGCTTTGTTCGTAAAATTGTTCCTTTGTTTTTCGTTGTAATACGTCTCAGGTATACTCAATAGAATTTATTTTGGGCGACTCTGCAGGTCTATCTAATAGTTGAATATCGTGGTTTGATAATAACCTATCGTTCTTCCATTAGCTGTATCAGAAAAATTTGAATATAGTTTTAGATATTTGATAAAATATCCCTAGATTATATGTATGTATTTGTATAACACTACTTACCTATGTATGTATATATTTAATATTTGTATGTAATAACTTTTATCATGTATGTATTCGTTATACGTCGCAAACTTCCCTCAAGTACTTTATCTTGAATCCTGTCCATCCTAAGGTTACCAGGAAGAGATCGCTTTTAGCGATAAGGTCGTCCTTTGTACAAAGTTTTTTTTTGAGTATTTCTCTTCTTGAATTGGCTCATGTACAATAAAGATATATTCTATTCTATTCTAACATTGAGGACCAGCTACCCCGGTCGAGCTCAGTTGACTGGAAAACATCACTTTACCCAACAGCAATTCTACCAACCTGTATATTAGGCAGAGAATCGCACACCTCCATAATACTGATAACTGGTTTGACGTTCTGGTCCACTGCTGTCTTCAGCGGCTCCTCAAACTTGAGCGTCGCAGCCGAGTGGAACACCACGGATACCTGTGGGAGCATTATAATGACAAAGAATGTTTGATTAATCTGATGGTGAGTGGCAACAAGCCTCTCTATACAGCCGCTCGGTGAATCAGCACATTACCCTGGTGTGACACCTACTTTTCGCAGCCTACGTCACGTGCTCGCACTTATAACATATTCTTTAAATTAGTATAAGCCATATATAACTATATATAACTATACATCGTACACACACATCGTACATCGTAATGATGCTCGTTATGATGCGATCTATCGATACTGTCCTTTACCAACTTTATACCTCATTATATAGTTTTATGAAGTGCAAATACAAATTATAATTAAAGCTATTGTCTTATCCTTGTCTTCCCGCTGTTCCTATGATACATATATAGTCTATATGCACCCACTGATGGACACAGGCCTTACTACTTGATACACGTGAGGAGTTTGGACCAGAACACCACGGCGATGGTCCAATGCGGGTTGGAGGGTGAAAACGTGTGTAACAACCGGGACCAATACCTTAACGTCTACGACGAACCACGGAGCAGCTGGAGATAACAGTATTGATCGACCCATCCAGCGACCAGTCAAGGTGAATGTTACTTTGTTTTGAACTCTGAGTTAACTGCTGTAGCGCAGACTCAAAAAGCATCTAACCTTTAATCTTAATAAACCAATTATCTCGATTACGTAAGTCCTTTCTCGTATGAGATAACAAACG
This sequence comes from Acentria ephemerella, assembly GCA_943193645.1. Lineage (NCBI taxonomy): Eukaryota > Metazoa > Arthropoda > Insecta > Lepidoptera > Crambidae > Acentria > Acentria ephemerella. Next base: position 5,290,090 of record OW971903.1, on the reverse strand, counting down.
CACGAATACGTGCGAATTCACGTGTTTGATTTTCATATATTTATTAGTTTTATTTATTTATAGGAAATATTAGTTGTCGAGATAGATTTTGCGCTAGTATGAATAGACCCTTACACAAATGAAGAAAAAAGGTATTCTAAATCGAATTGACCGAAATTAAGAAACTAAATAACTGTTGTACAATGTTTTTATATGTTTCGCCTGCGCACGCGCATGTATGGGAAATACCGACCTTAAGTTAATGGAGGTTTTACGGTATTTACATATTCACCACAACTATGTCTGTACGTCCCGATGAGGACACACACAATAGGTACTTACGTTTATATACAGACTATATAATACTTGTCAATATTAGTCGAAGCAACGTTTGTTGGTGCTGTTACGAATACACAACGCAGCGATGTTTGCGTTGGACCTTATGGTATGTAATTGTGGACGGCCGTGTCAGGGACAACGCTATGTCGTACCATTACTTCAGGATGACAAAGATGGTCCACTTAAGAGGAAATTCTAAGGTCAATAGGTATTTATAAAATATATTACAGTCGCGCTTTGCTTGCAAACTGCATTTCGGACCAAAAATACAAGCGAAAATATACAAATACAACTTATCTTGTTTCTTTTACATTGTTTTTGGAATGTTTCATTTATAAATCGGTCCAACTTCGTTATACAAAGGTAGAGCCCTACGAAATAGGGCTCTGCCTTTGTATGGTAAAAAGCTCTCATGTTTGTTCTAATTTGGCATATTTTATTACAATTGTAATGAGGTCATTGACCTCTGTTCATTACAATTTTACGATTAACCATTTTCTTTGGACTGACTAATACTGTTGGCCGCAGATGACCTTTACAGCGTTACCGGGGTTTTAAGGAGGCGAGAACCTTGGAGAGTCCTCAAGCCTTAAGGGGCGATTCGCCTCTGGAGGAGTTCTAATCGACAGACATCACCTCCGGGGGAGGTGTCCCGCTGTTTCTTAGATTCTCCAGGGCGCTCGAGCCATGAGGGAGCGACAAACCTAAGGGTGCCTCTAAAGCCTCGGACCTGGGCTCAGGTGAGTACCTGTACCTGGTATAGCGCGACGAGTGTAACGGTTAACTATACTCAGAATGTCTACAATAGGAATATGCTTTAAATTGTAAACTGCTTATTCTTCTGGCGAGTTAGATTATTAACTAAAGGTGTTTCAGATTTTAAGGGTATTTATTTATTTAATTTAATTCAACATTGTTTCAACAGCATTTTTTATATATACAGAATATAATGGAACATATATATATGAATGTTATATACAAAAAATGATGAGATCAATAAGAGGGTCACCGAATAGCTCAAAGAATTGTGAACCTTAAGTGGCAGTGGGCAGGGCATATTGTTATGAGGACTGGCGACCGTTGGGGCGGAAAGGTCTTCCACTGGCAGCCGCGTACCAGGAGACGCAACCTTGGAAGACCGCCCAGACAAGGCGATTGGAAAAAATCGCAGGATGCTGGGTGTGAACACCGCTAGACCAATCGGTTAAGAGATTCTTGGAGCAGACCTATTTCCAGCAATGGGTGTTTCGCAGCTGACATGATGATGATCATACGTGCACAGTAGTTAGATCTGCGTTATAATGTTTGCGTTCTTACATCCTTCATTCGGTCAAGGTCTTCAGCTTGGATGCCGAGGAGTGGCTCCGTGATGTCTCCTGGTATCACTGTCAACTTGTCCAGCTGCGACGGGTTCTTCTGCCTTAGATTCTCGAATATCTGGTGGATTAACATGAGAGGTAACAGATCATCAGCATCATTAAAAGGAAATTTTACAGTTAATAAGTCAGTTTTTGAAATCGAAATTGTTTTTATAAATCAAGTTAAAACATTTCTCTCACAAAAACAAATCCGGTACTCCCCGGCGGAGTTTGTTATTAAATTAATTAATTAATTAGACATTTTATTTATTTATTCTTCGTTGCACAAAAGCACAATTGGCGTACTTAATGCCTAAGGCTTTCTCTACCAGTCAACCAGTAGAAATAGTAAAAAAGGCATGAATGTTGATTAAAGGTAAGAGAAATAATTTATCATAAGTAAATAATATATGTATAATATATATATATATATATATATGTGTGTGTGTGTGTGTGTGTGTGTGTGTGTGTGTGTGTGTGTGTGTGTGTGTGTGTGTGTGTGTGTGTGTGTGTGTGTGTGTGTGTGTGTGTAAAGAAAATAGTTTGTTTTATTGATATAAAACCTCTTTTCTTAATTTAGTACTGGTTGTGTACGGCGCAGTATTAAGTGTGTAAACTGACAGTTGTCAGATGTGAATTTTATTGATTTGAATGTTACGTAATATTAAGATAATTATTTGTAAAATTTAATAAGATGAAAACCCTGGAAAAAAGGCTTTAAATGTTGTTTCTTTTGTCTTTACAGGTGAATGAATTTATGTTTATATTATTATTTATATTTTAATGTTGTTAAAAAATATGTTAAATAAATCTTTTGTCTTTACAGAGAAACGCAATTACGTCTTTGTTTCATTTAAATAATTATTTAAGAATATTATTATTATATATATATATATTTATCACCATAATTTTAAATTTGTATAAATACTCTTATATAGTACGTGTCATAAGCATATTATTTGCAAATATATCATCATACATAGCTCATATACATTCCCACCGATTAGGCTTAGTCAGCCCCACGCTGTCCGAGCGCGTGTTTGTCGACGTCACACACAACCTAAGAATATTTTCGCACGCGTGCGCAGGTTACCTCATGATGTGTTCCTTCACCGTAAAAGCGTCGAAGAAACGTACAAATGAATTCAAAATTTGATAACACATTGATAAGTGGCGGGGTCCGAACCGCTGCCTGCCGAATAGAAGACAATGACCTTACAAGCTCAAACGTAATTTACAAAATTTAATTTGTCTCACATCTTATACATCTCAGTAATATTAAATTAAATATACAGATAAAGATATATAGTTAGTTTAAGGAGCCTCACCAGCGAGTCCTTGATCTGCTGCAGCCTCTCCTGGGCTGCGGCGCCCTTCTTCCGCCTGATGAGCAGGAACAACCGGTCCACGGCAGGGCACGTCGACAGTAACCGCTCCACCAACACCTGTCGACAAAGGAACTTACATCAAATAATTGTTTTAATTCTTAAATTGAAGTATTTTAGCCTTTTTAATGTTTTGAAATCGATTGAATCAAATTCGTTCGGCAAACCACATAACATCGGAAAAAGAGTTAATTTTGCCAGCAATAAAGGAAGTAATAACTACTGTGCTTCATAAGCCGCAGAGATTATCCAAAAAATTCCTTTGAGTAATAATTCTGCGCAAAGACGAAGAAGACGCAAAGAAATTCTCAATTGTACTCAATGAGTCCACTATACCAACTAATGAAGAATTGTTGCTGTCTTACGTGAGCTTTGATTTTAAATGCTACAATAAAATCTATGAATTGTAATTAATAGAATTAGAATTCAATATACGCTGTCATCTTGTGTTGGCAGTAGCTACTGAGGACAGTTAAGTTTAAAATACAATTTGGTTCCCACCGGTCAATACAATGGATACCCATCGACTGAGCTCATAGCATCATCATATTGTTCACATCGTTTCACAAATAGTTTCGTCTGTGGTGTCAACTAAAACTATACTTACTGACATAACAATAAATATAAAAGATGAGAAAATATGTGAAGAACTATTGTTTGCTAAAAGTTGAGTAAATTGGAACCTGATATCAACAAACTTATTGAACAGCACCAGATTCATCCTTCACATTCGTTTTTTATATATATAAGAATCTGTTTGAATACAATAAAGTTGCGTTTCAATAAGCATTATCATTGGCAGGTGTAGCCCGTAAGAGTTAACTGAAGACCTGAGCGCTGTTGTGTATTACCTACTGCCCTCAGGTTTGAAGTTAACTCTTGCGAATTATAGTAAAAGTCTCGTTTAGAATTAATGTTTAATCTCCGCTAATATAGCTCACAATAATGAATTTATTTAATTTGAAGTTAAATGCATATATATTTTAAACAATTAATATTCACTTTTTATTTAGCCCGCGATATACTCACGGGAACCTCGAGACAATCAAAAATTAATTGTTCCGGGATTGATCAATTAAATAATTAAACAAATGAAAATGGAACTTATTGAAATGAAGTTCGACTCAAATTATCCTTTCTTTTCAGATAGAAAATATTTTTACCGTGTGATTGGGGGGCTTCAGAGTTCACACAACTCTTTTAAATTCATTTTGATGGAATTGGTTCCAGGACATGACACTAATGTACAAATTAATGATATATGATTAAGGCATGTCCTTAAAAGGCCCATCTATTAATTGTCATCAACGATAAATTAATTACGCCTGTAATAGGTGTACACATCAGGACATTTTTATCATATTTGTGTTTTTGTACTGATTGATGTGTGTGATGTTGGTGTGTCATATGAAAATAAATAAATAAATAAAATACTCAAATACTTTTTATTTCACTGACAGAAATTACAGATAAAATGCAAATGTGTCAATTCAATTAATATCTTTATTTTGAGTTCCATGTAGATCTTGAGAAGACGGCGCCGCGCCCGCCGCCCCGTACGTTAGACGAGACATTGTTCGCGTGACTGTTTCCTCAGATGAGAATTTTAGAGGAAGGCGTCTTAAGAATATTGTTAACAGAATAAACTTGTCGGGCAGCAAGTTTTAGGACAAACAGGTTATATAGAAAGGTAGATTATATAAAGGGAACAATACATTACTCGGTATGTGTAAGTTAATGTCAACATTAAGCTCTGTGTTAGAATTTATATTTTATTCACACGTCATATTAAATATTCTGTAATAATATAAATTAGTGTCTTGAAATGTCAGAAAGAAATTTTAATAGGATTTTGGATTTAAAATTGTTTGTATAATTTCAGTAAAATGAAATGACTAGAGTTTTCAATATATTATCTATGTAAATTCTTAAAAAAATAGAAATATTACGTCAACATGGTTAAATATGTCTCGCGCGGGTCCATATCACTATAATAGATATTCCAGTGTGTCACGTATGTATGTGTTAATATATGTTACACTGAACAACTCCCCTCTCTCAATAAAGATTTTCATATGCATTCTTTTATTAATTTTTATGCGATATACACAAAAAACTACGCTTTATGCACACAGTATGACGGCATCGCAATCATCGCATCTTTGTATAAAAACTGCACTTGTAACTTCTCGCAAGTTCTCGTAGTCGTAGGGAACTATAAGCTAAAGAAGCCTTTTTTTACGAGGAGGAATCCATTGACGGACCTACCCGCCACTGGCTAAGCGACGGGCGTGTGTGGGGCTCACTCTGTACCTCAATAGAGCGGCACTGAGAATACCCACTAAAACTCCCCGGTAACTCCATTGCCCTTCACGGGGGAAGCTAATGAAGCCTGGCTTTATCTCAGTCAAAATTTGGCTGTTCGTGCAACCGTAACCTGTAAGAAATGTTATCTTACGAGAACCGTTCACCATCGTGTGACAAAATTTAATATCAATATATGTATGATTCTTTTGTGGACGGACTAAAATTAAATTTTAGTTCCTGCTCCTGAAAGGGCAGATCACAGGTAACGTAAGTTGACGTTTCTAAAATGGAGACTCACAAGCAAATTTGCCATATTTAAATATGCCGTTTAAAACATATCATATGTGTATACATCGTCGAGTATTAACAACTTACTTGACATATTTAAAATTATTTCTGTTCTTTTCTTTTTAAAGAGAAGAGAAAAACGAAAGAGTGGCAGATAATTTAATTTTAGTTTAAGTGGATGCCAGTAGAATTGCAACAAATATATAGTTATATAAATCTACACCACACATATAAACAATAATAATATATCTCACACCCACACATATTAACTACCTAGGTCAAAATCAATCAAGAGCTTTTGTCATAGATAATAGATAACTAATAGACCCGGCAAACGTTGTTATGTCATATAACTACTTCTTTCTACTTTTCTACTGATAATATTAATAAGAATCATATACCATTCAATATAACCAGGTGACATCTAAACCAAGTGAAATGGTTTACTACAAAGAGCAAGTTTAAAATCTACCTAACTAATGTTACCTTGCCCATAAACCCGGAGGCTCCCGTGATGAAGACGGCCCTCCCAGCGTAGAACTGCGGGATTTGTGGCTCCGGGGCTTCGTTGAAGGTCACCATACTGGACACAGGAAAGTAATAGGTTTAATAAGTATCTATAAAAGTTCTTCGTATCTGTTGTATAAATACTCCTTTACCATAAACCCATCGCTACAGTGAGCATAGTGACATTGTCAGAATTGTAGTTTGTGTGGATGTCATGAAATAAACAGCATATTAACCATAATTTAAATGTTGTAATATAACAGTATCCCTGCTGCAGTGCCGCAGGCTCCCTGTCTACCAGGAGTGGTGACGATGCGGGGGGGGGGGGGGGGGCTAGAGTCTGTCTTGCTCATAAGCCCCCGTTGTATTGTACCGAGTGTTAACCGATTTTACTTAAAAGAAACATTGCTTTACTTTCAAAAATAATTAAAACTGCATGAGCCGGGAATAGAACCAGTAAAATGTGAAAAACATCTGTATATCATGATACCAACCGAAAGAGTCATTTATAAGGATCAATTAATTTTGAAAAACATAATATTTTAAATTAAAGAAAGCCCAAAATATATGTTTTGATTTCTTACGTACAGTACCGGAGAGTTTTAATGGGTATACACAGTACCACTTATAACTTACGAAAAATTTATTTATACAGTAGAGAACTACGAAATATTATGGTCGTGCTGTGTTGATATAAGGGATGTTTCCATTCAGCTAAAGTTTCCCTTCGTCAATGTTAAGGGTACTTGCCCTCCAACCACGGTCTTTTTCAACCCTATATAGATAGACACATAATTAGATCTAGTGAATGTCGTAGAACTCAACACCCAATATTATATAACACTTAACATTGATAAGGTCTAAGTATTTATATTGATAAGACATACAAACACGGCCTCGCTAGTTTTAACCGACTTCAAAAATGGGGGAGGAGTTGTATGTATGTTCAACGATTTCTCTGTGAGTTTTTGTTATTCGATAGAGTATTCGTCAGATCAGCCCAATTGTCATCAAGTCAGATGATGGCATCCCAGGGAAATAGAGGGCAACCTTAAAATTTAAAAGCACGTATTTCGTGTTTCATATCTATTTCTAAAGCTACTCGAGTATTTTAAACAGCAAACAAACTGACAGGCAAGTCGGGTAAGGAGCACCCAACTTTAACCTTTAACCTTAGAAACTTAAATTTAGGAGTCGGTTCTCCATTTTTAATTGTTTCTGGAAACAACTAAGCCAACCAAAAAACAATTCTAAATTAGATAACTTTTTATATTTAATTATTTTGCCTTTTTAATGTTTTGAAGTCAGTTTTTAGTTTTGTTTACATCTTATATATACAGCTTACACATTTATGGTAATTTTAATTTTGTTTATTCCTAATTATTTATTTTAATTTTGTTTGATGATAATAACTTGAATAGAAACTATATCTATATTGACAGTCGACAAAATTTGCAAATTTAATTTAAGAAACTGATTCACATAATTGCAGTACGTATCATTAAACAGAAGATGATTCCATCTTCTGTGTCAAGAACGAGGACGAAAGGGAATCGGTGCTTGAAGAATTTATATTAAATATTCGAGATATAGGTTTGTACAGTGATGCTCTTTCTCAATTTGATACCAACCTAATACTTACTTACTAATTAGAATTTACTCTCATATTTAATCAAATAAATTATTTTAATTTGTAAAAGAGAAGATACAATGGGGTTAAAAGCTCAAAATTAAACTAAAAAAAAAACAATTACCGATTTTAATTGATTTAATGTTTCCATTGGCTGTATGTATGTAAGTATGTGTGTACCATTTAAAATATTAAAAGTAATAATTAAATTTATTGATATGTTTTACAATAATCGACAACAAGAACACCAATAACTTCCCATATTTTATTATCTTGTCTTTCCTTGCAAAGGTTGTCTGGAAGAGATCGCTAATATAGTGATAAGACCGTCGTACATGCCTCTGTTACTATTTTGTATCTGTATTCAGATTAAATGGTGTGCAATAAGGAATTTTATATATCTGTGAAGTGTATAATTTATATTTTGTCATGTAAGTTTTAAATAAATTACGTTTAATTACGAAATAATTAGTGACCAGGTGTAACGACACTTACGTTTTTTGTACTAGTTTGTTTTTGAGTTTAATTAATACAGTATTATGACAAATAAATTAAATATCAATAAATTATTTACTTACATTTATAAATTTTTACAGTAGACACTTTTCAATAACACAAACAGGACTCGAATCCGCACCGCCCGTTTAGTGTGCAGGAGCTAGGACAACTGCGCGAGCGCACGACCGCACCTCTCGAGTTTTTGCAGCACTCATCCCAGTGTATGCGGATTGAGTGTTTTAATACGTCACTTACTGCAGGGATGTCACTTGTCCGTTTTATATATGTTATAGAAAACTGTATGAGTATCTTTGACATTTCGTCAACTGTCGGAATATGATAAAATCCTGGGTTTTAACCGACTTCGAAAAAGGAGGAAGTTATATATTCCACTCTACATTTTTTGTTGTCAGCAATTTCTCTGTAAATAGTGAACCGATATTCAAAAACTTTTTGTATTCGATACAGTTTTCTCCTGAGGTAGTCTCATTGTTACCTTATACTTTTTGAGTAAGTTTTATATATTTGTTTAACAATTTATGTACAGACAAAGACAATTAAAAGGACAACAGGATATTAGAGATTATATAATAAGAATAATAATGAGAAGAAATAATAATAATAGAACATATAATGAGAATATATATATATACAGAAAATAGTTTGTTTTATTGATATAAAACCTCTTTTCTTAATTTAGTACTGGTTGCGTCTTTGTTTCATTAAAATAATTAATTAAGAATATTAGTATTATTATATATATATTATTTTTAATTTTATTACATATTTTATATTTTTGTCTAAAGCTATTGGATAATTTGTATCCAATGACAAACAGACAGGCAAGTCGTCAATACTAAGGGTCACCCATCTAACTTTGATCTTAGAAACTTAGCATTTCAAATTTAAAAGAAGTTTTTAAATTTGCTGAAAACCGACTCCAAAAGTATTTAAAAGGCAAAAATAATTCAAATTCAATAAGTTATACAATTTTAAATTATTTATTGAAGTCAGTTGTTTCCAGAAACAATAGAAACTGAAACTCCGTCTCCAACAATTATTTAGTTAAGTTGTTAGGTTTGTTTAAAATTTTTTAACATTCACATTCTTTGGAATCCAAAAATTATTTCTTGCTTCTTTTGTATGTATTAGATGAAGCAGGGATTTTTGATGTTAAACATTACCAAATGCAGCGGGCAAGCTGATTGTGGCTGATCATGTCCTATATCTATATCTCTATATGTATAGTATTAAGTATTATACATACATATTCATGATACTAACAATTCCCGTGTTCTAAACCAAGTGTTATATATATAGTGATAAATAGTTATTATATTTGTATATGTGTAAACCATTGGCTGGCTGCATTTTAGAAATATATGTACAAAACTAGGTTTACCAAAAAAAAGCATTAAAAAACTGTTAAGTTGTTAGTTATATATATTTTTGTAATTTCAGAAAAGCGGTTTGGTTTGGATTCTTTCGTAGTTCGTGGTCCACGTTAAACAGTGACACCCTCTAACCTGCATCAGGCCCAAGTACTATTATTTTTATTAATTGGGCCAGAATGGAGGTTTTATAACCCGAGCTCGTCATGTTTACTCGCATGTTACAGAGCAATAGAGCAATTTAAGCTCGGCAGCCTACATTTTTTAAGCAAGACCGCTTACAATCATTATAATTCTTAATATCACCTTTCCTGCGATTTTGTGTGATGTATGTTGTCGCGTGAATGTAGGTTATCTCGGAAGCAGAAGAAGTCGCGAATTAAATTATTATTATTGAACGAATAGAAACCTTTGCTCCGGAACAACGAAGATCGAAGGGATAACGTTCAGGAATATATCCTGCACTTTATCTCTTCGATCGAAATCTTAATAAGCCTGTGTTTGGCTTAAGTAAGTAATCTTTACCTTACGTCACCAACTCAAAAATACATAGGGAATAGCTTATTAATTTTGTACAAAGGGGACCTTCTCGCTAAAAGCGATCTCTTCTAGTCATTTTACTCAAACATTTGAGTAAAATGCGTTAAAAGTGTACTGACGAACTTTAACGAAACCTTTTTAAAGTTTCCTGTAAAATAAGTGCTCTATCATTAGGATATTAACAGATTTCTGGTGTAAGTGCCATGCCAGAACAATCTATCTTACCCAAATCATGACCGATTGAGGAACAAACATCCATTGAACTATCGCATTTATATAAGTAGTACTTAAGATACAGGTTTTAATGGCGTAACATATTTAGACAATAATTGTATCGTAACGACTATTTATAGATTGGACAATGCCAATGGCAGCGTGGACTCATATAATGGAGTATTCTAATTCCAATTGGGTGTTAATGTGTCGATATATAAACAATGCATTTGTCGATGTCCTTATCAACTCAGCTGGGAGGTATTGAAGATCGATTGAGTGTATTAAAGGACAACTTCTGTGTGACGTTTTGACTTATTTTGACTATTCATTATAATTTTTGTTTGATGACTCAACACCGTCTGATTGTAAGATGTAAGCTAAGTACAAGTAAGATGTAACAAGTGTATAGCTAGTGCAGCATGCACCATACTGCCCTAGCCACAACCACCTTGTCTAACTAAAAGGCCCTTTTTTTTGCATTTTTTGAAGCAATCCATGTTGTATGGATTATATTTGATATTACCTAAAGATAGTATTTACGATAAAGATAAACTTTTTATGTATCATTATTAATGACGAGAATAGCTATTAGCGTCATCTTACGGTAAGTGCTGGTAGTTACGGCCAAAGATGTAAGCGAACTACACCTGGGTTCTTTAACCACAGAGAACCATCACAGAAGTATACTCTATCGAATAAAAAAAAAATTTGAACTGCGTTCACAATTAACTAAAAATATATAATACAAATTGAGAATCATCTCTTTTTAAATGACGTCAAAAATTCTCAATTCGGTTGAGTAATTTTAAAAATCTTTCGGTATTTTAAAGGACATAATCAAATCTGGTCTCATTATTATAAAGTCCAGTTCTATTGATGGCAAGCATTAGGAGTCGAGGGAACTCTTCAGAGTTTATAGTCATGCATATAGCGATTTTGGTATTTTTATTCGATTGACCTTATCCTGAGGTTGTCCTATTGTCACCGAGTCAGAATCCGATGATGGCATCCCAGGGCAACCGGGGGCAATCTTCAAATATTCAGTTATAGGTACGTATAACGTGTTTCATATTTTTTTAAAGCTATTCGAGTATTTGTAACCAACAGCAAAAAGACTGGCGAGTCAACAATACTGACGATCACGTGAGCGTCAGTAGGTATTTATGCTTTGATTTTTAATTTTAAAATAATTTATTTAATACATATTTAAATTCTATAACTGGGACAATTTGTAAATACCTGATTAATACCCACTTAAAATTATCACTATTACCTTTAATTAGATATATATATTAAATTATATTTATTATATTTCCCTGTTATGACGATTTAAAAGAACTTAGTAAATGAGTCTATTTAAACAAAGATTTTTGACTTTGACTTTGACTTTGACTTTAAAAGCTTATCCCTCAAAATTATGGAAAAGAAATTTCGAACAAAATTGAAAGCCGACTTCAAAAGATTTTAAAATTATTGTTTGCAGTCAGAGATTGAAGTAAAGTAATAGAGTGAAGCTCCGATTCCAAAATCACTTTTAAATTGATTTATCATCACTTTTTTGTTCATGTTTTGAAGTCGGTTAAGGAACGAACACGACGAAAATAGTATGTACAAGTATCGAGGATCTCTATTTAATATTGTTAAATTTATTAAGAAATTAAAAAGTTTAATTAATGTCTTTGTAGCTATGTAACCTTACTCAGACAGACAACCCTAAAATCAAATGCATCACATACATTTTTAAAAGCTCCCACTCAAACATCTAGTCTGTAAAAAACTGTTTACTAATATTTTGACTTCTTTAAATTATTTAAAGAATTTTATATAAATATCGTCATCGAGTACGTGGGTATTATTTATTTACTTAGTTGTAGATTTATGTACACACTTAATAATTTAACTGCCTCTGTGGTCTAATGGCTGACACCACCTACTTCAGATTTGGAGGTCCGGATTCAATTCCCAGTGGGGGCAGAAAGCTTTTAAAGTTAGATAGGTGACTGTTGTAAATTAGCGTGTCTGTTGTTAAAAATGAGAATATCATCAACGTATTCAAAGTCAATTTAATACGCATTATACGTATTAAAGTGACTTTGAATTTCATTTGGCAAGCGCCATCTTTCGAATACAAAAAGAAATGTCAAAATCGGTTTCACAACTAAAGAAGTAATAAAGTTACATAACAAATGCTATCGAATTGAAAACTTCCTGATTTTTAAAAGTCGGTTAAAAATGAACATTGAATGAACTACATAGACTATGAACTCATTCTTTGAACATACATAAAACAGGTGGTAGGTTTTTGGTTTACCGCAGCGATTATTTTAGCTAATACAAATATCTCTATCAATAAACATTCAATTAAAAGAAGTCTAAATTGCGCGAAAATGCGCGCGTCAATTGTCTTTAAATATTTAGTTTTATATCTGACGTCAATATCAAAATATAATTAATTAGGGAATTCACAGATCGAGTTCAGGTTGTCAAACCGCTTATTTTTAATTATGCAGTGCTTACTTAGAATTAATAAGGCTTTTAGTCTGTCGCACACGTAAAGGTATCCGGGAATATGAAAGCTAATAATATATTATATAAATTAGACCCAACAATCTTTCGTATTACCAAATATATTTATATTATTTGTAGTTGTTACGGACTTTTGGACGGCGTTGCTGGCCGCTATTGTCTTTGACTAAAACTGACTGATTTGACACGGGACAGGAGTTGACACGTTGGATTGTACAAAAATTAGTTTTGCTCGTAGCTTTGTTATTTTGTTATTTTATTGTGATATTTAAAATATAGACCGTTAAGACCAAACGACGCCTTTCTTCTTCAGTAGTGTATATTTCAATCAATCTTAGAATTCCTTTTGTATTCAAGGTGTGGGCTATTTGTATTTTTCTTCCCGCTGTGTTAGTGCCGTGTATATCTGATTGTTTCTTGTACTTTTCCTTCTTTATGTGCCTTCTATTTATATAATGTATGTGTGTGTTAGACTGGAGTAAACAATGTTAACGTTAGTAAGACTATCATTTCTATATACTCCCAAATTCAATTCTCTACCTACACACCAAAAAGGCACTATTGTCAATGTTCCGTGTAGTTTCCATCTAGTTTTAGACTACGCAGTGCACTCTGACCGCATGGAATCGATCCAATCCAAGTTCTTAGGGTTATTGATCTTCTGCACCGGCTACAATAAACGACTTCAGTCACGTAAACAGAGTCTGGATGAGTTTGATATGACACTTTACCTCTAACACATGGAAATGGATCTAGTGATACAATTGTATACAATTGTAATGATATAGGATTCTAAATGTGAAAGAGTTTTTCAAATCTGCTAGTTACGGAGGCTATTCAATGGAGACTAACAAATCTTTACTCTTTATAATAATTCAATGTAAAAGTTGACCAATTTTAAATTAATTTATGTAGTCGGAGCTACACTTAAATTAATCCTGGAACAACTTAACGCCAACTACGAAACAAAAATTAATTAGATAACTTCTAAGATTGAATTATTTTTGCCTTTTGTTTTGAAATGTATTTTTAATTGTTAAGTGTTAAGTCTTGATGAAAAGTCGTGTGCTTACACCATCTACACTAATATCTACAAGTTCCTTGGTCTTAGTATGATTTTGAAGTAACTCCTTCAAAATACAGAACTATATGGTTCATTTTTATCCACGCTATTATAAATTGTGTTTTCGTCTGAAGATTATGCGATTATGTTTTGTTTCAAACATTTCATAAGCTTACAAAGATAACTTACTTTAGGAGATGACTGCACAACGGCTGATGGTGTGATGGTGAGCAGAAATATTTCATATGCTCACGCAGCTAGTACAGCGTGCGACACACTGTCTGTTGAGGAGTTGCTAGTATTGGCTAGTATTTTGATAATTCTATATTTGTCTTTTTATATTTTTTCTTTGTTATTGAATATTATTTTTGTATTTTCTATCAGTTTAAAAAATATGCACTCACGAAATTGACGTCATTCTCAATACATCCCCAGGCTGCTCCACCTTGCAATGGACTTGCACAAAAAGGTTCTCAGGCCTCTATCAGGTTAAATACTATAATTGGGACAATTAGTAAATGCCCAGTTGATACCCAGTAAAATTATGACTATTGCCTTTATAATTGTATTTATTTATTTTCTTATACATATTCCCTGTTGTGACGATTTAAAAGAGCTTAGTAAATAAGTCTATTTAAATAAAGTTATTTTTGACTTTTGACTTTTGACTATTATATGTTATACGAAGGAGAGAAGACGTTAAAGCTCAGCAAATGACTCGACACCACCTGATGATAAGCAGTAGAGGAGTCCATATGTTTATTTAAACAGTTTATAATATCGCGGGTAAAGATAGATGTTATTGCCGTGAAGTTATATTGATGTAAAATTGTGTCGGCAAGTTAACCAGATAATTGAAATTAATATATGAAGTGGAGGCACATAGTGCACTTGACCGATGAGCTCAGTAAACAGTAGCTATTTATTTACACAAATCAACTTGTATTTACCTGCTAATATTACTTATTTATCAATAAGTAGCCATGGTTGTCGCTTAAGTAATGTTAGTTCTATCATCGGGAGTTTATTTTGATATAATGTAATATGATAGATGAAATTGAAATTTGTACTAAGTTATACACCACTAAGGCCCGATTTTGTAATAGTCAGATAACAATTATTTATCGAATAATTATGACGTTTTGACATATTTGACACAGAAGAACTGTCAACCTATCAACGTTATCCTTTTGTTAAAGTTTATCTGAGTATTGAAAAATTAGCACTAAGTTAACTAATTCAAAAAATTCTTTTCCCAATTATTATTTTTATAAGAAGCACAGCACATGACCCTGATGATAAGCAGAGGAGTCAATATGCTTGTATAGCTAGTGCAGCGTGCGACATACTGCCCTAACGACGTTCACCTTGCAGGCCCAATAAAAGTGCTTTTTCGCGGGTCATGAAGGAACTCATGTCTGTAAGTATTAATACAAATTTGAGTAAACAGGTGTACACCTACTGTTAACCTAAATTTACAATGTTTCACTCGCTACTTATGAAAAGAGGAAATTAAATAAACCATAAAATGTTTAGGAAGAATCTCACCTGATGGTGACTGAAGATAAGGCCGTCTTGTATTTATTTATTATATATATAATAAAATACTATTACTAATTTGACATGCCTGTGGGGGTTCACAAGTCGCCCTCACCACTCGCATCGAGACTCGACGATACATTCGAGGGCACGAATATTTTGTCGAGTCTCTTAATGTTTGTTAAAAGGCCATTTCATATTTCAACCCCTGTCATGAATTCAATAAATGAATGAAACGAGATGACATTAAAAAACAAGTGTTACCATCATATCAATTTATTAGCTTACCACATACAGATATACAAAGGAATAAAAACGCACGATATATTAGAAGATATATCCATAGATAGGTAGGTACATTACACTCAATTGGGAAAGTACACGCAGTCATAAGTATAGGGCATTTATTAAACGGTAAACATAAGGTTTTGTTTCAATTCATAGCCTGTGACGTCACACCAATTTGAATTTGATTAACGTCAAACCACACCAAAAAATTTTCAAGGTTTTTTGCAATTTTTTACTTGATAAATAAAAAATATTTTTAAAAGTATTTCCTGAGACATATCGATATGTACGAGGAGCTGATACAAGTCGCCCTAAGACGCTCAGTGTTAATTGATCCTAGCATGTGACGTCACAAGCTACCAAAATAATGTGCGCATCGACAAAATCATAATAATATCTTTGTTATTTATGCGTTAACATACATAGTTTGTTACGTTTAGTGTAGGTGAATAACATTTTTAATAATTAATAATTATTATTATTCGCTAATTTTTTTCACTTCTTCAATACAGTTTTGGAATTACACTATAATAGATATACTTTACTTGTAGTACTTTACATCCATTGTATTGTATTCGTAAAAATGGTTGAAAACGTATTGAATGCAGTACAGCTGATGTGACAGGGTACTAAAGGAGTATTATAATAATGTAAACTTCAATTATTGTGAATGGAATGGATGGCCAAGTATAAGGACGATTTTCCAATTAAATTTGTTTTTAAAGATAAGTAACAATCGTAGCATATTTCAGTCAAAATGTAAATAATATTTATGCATTATTATTATTTTCATTTTCTCATTCATTACGTCATACTATTTCATTTATAACATACTTCAATTATGTGAAATACACATATTTTCAGGGTTAAGTTATAACCCTGAGAATATCATGTAATAAACCCCATTCGCACTTTGTCCTGTTACAGATATCCTTAGGTTCTTTAAGTACTCGCGAATGTTTCTACTTGGCGCGAATATAAATTAAGATGTTATATTAAATGAAATGGTATACGTACATATATCCAATATTGTTTGAACGGTTACAAATCACTTTTTATTATGTGTATGTACTCAACAAAAAAATGAGCAAATATTATTTAAGTTGATTGAAAATGACTCACTAATAGTTTCGGGATTTACTTGTGACTTATTTACTCGTAGGTACAAGGACCTTGACGATACAACGGACCATCAATATTGATAGAATGTTTTGGCATTTATGTAGACAAATAAAACTTTAGCCTAAGAACAAAATGTTTCATTGGGACAGAATTTGAGTGAACAAATTTATACATAAAGATGCTATATACGCTCCATTGCTGGGAATACAGCTTTTTAATTAACTCTATGCCTTCACAATGAAACAGCCTTATGTATTACAACTGAAACAGGATAAGCTTCGATACCCATCGTGACTGCATCAGGCAGATCCATTGATGGTTAGTGCGTAACGATATTTCTCTCCTCCACGATACGACTCACCTGAGCCGAGGTCCGAGCCTTTAGAGGCGCCCTCAGGTTTGTCGCTCCCTCATGGCTCGAGCGCCTTGGAGAATCTAAGAGACAGCGGGACACCTCCCCCGGAGGTGATGCCTGTCGATTAGAACTCCTCCAGAGGCGAATCGCAACTTAAGTCTTGAGGACTCTCCAAGGTTCTCGCCTCCTTAAAACCCCGGTAACGCTGTAAAGGCCATCTGCGGCCAACAGTATTAGTCAGTCCAAAAAAAATAGCTTAACGATATCTTCAGAAACAAGCGGAACCAACGAACAAACTAAAGATCCCACCAGCAAAATTAGAACAAAATTTATTCCAGTTATGTCCCGTCTCCAAATAGTTTTTTTTCAAAATTTTCTCCTTTTTTTATATAGAAATATCGAGCAAATGCCTCAATTGGTAAGTAGAAGTGGAGTCCAAATAAAAAGTTGGCTAGTGCAAGTTAAACTATGCACTCTAACCAATGATCTTGCCGACCTCCAAGATGCTTCTTCACCAGGATTGTAGGAAGGAGGGAAAACGTGTGCTGGCAAAGAATTCCATTGCTCAAACGCAACATTCTTAAGACGTATCGATCCCGAAACATCCCCTTCTTAGATTAGTTCGAAGAGTCCATCCATGCTAGCACAGAGAAACTTTAGTGATAATAAAAAAATCATCCTTTTCTCAGCAACATATTTCTTCACAAATAAAAGCACTGCGGTATACGTACGATTTCGTGACCTTGAGAAATATGAGCACTATGTTGTTGAGATTTGGGTGAATTAACTATATTTAAATTTAGCATTAAAGCTTCGACTGCGCTTGTATAGATTGATTTATAGTTTGATCACGTTGGTCGTCATAAAGAAGTCATATCTTCCTTGCCATTTCCAAATGCAGTCAAGGACTCCAGCCCAAAGACAACAGGTTATTATTTTAATCTTCTGAAGTTCTATACCAAATGGCGATTTTAAATAGAAATAATCATGACGCCCAACCTTTTTACCATACTTATTGTAAAATGCCCAAATACATACAACTGCTTGCAACTTACATAGATTAGACAACATATATACAAATATGTCCTTGTCCACTAATTGCTATCTCTTACTTACACCAATAGGTAGTGAAAGAGACGGTGATATTCCATAAGTGTCAATTGTAGTTTTATTACAAAATCTTGTTCAATATCCATACAATACACGACATTTTTATAATATAATTATTATAGACTAAACATATTCTAAAAATTTGGTGTTCTTGAATTTCATTAAGATTAATCCTTAAGATTAGATAATACATTCATATTTACATTAGTGTGTGTGTTCAAAACACGTGGATTTAGTAAAAATTATATAAAAAAGACATTTTCAAATACTCGTTGGACATCTAAAATAACACTGAGGTTACCGTTTTTTGCCCTCTTTCATTTTAACTGGGCTTTTAATACCAACTGGGGGATTTGCATTTCTCATTCACATATTAGGACCAGAAAAATATAATTTGCCAATAGTTTCATTTTCACACGAGAAGGAAAAAGTTATTCGGCCTGAGAGCCTAAACAAGATGCATTTAGATAGATCGCAATCGTATAAATGTAAAAATATATGAGATAGGGTCCATAGTGTCATTAATAGTCTTAAGATCTACATTTTATGTAACTATGGAACGCAAAATAAAGAATTGAATTGAATCCTCAATCCCTGTGTTTAACTTGCGAAAGTTAGCTTCTACATTGAGATTTGTAAGAGTAATCAAGATGTTAAATTGAACTTAAACAATCTCTGTGTATATCAATCTGTTTTTGGCTTCAACAAAATTAAATTTTCCGCATTGAAAGTTTAACCAAAGTTTAACTTTCAAAGGTGAAATAACTATCAATTCTTTTTTTAATTTTAATCTTCGCAAAAATACCAAAGGTAGACAAGATAGAGATATGGGTAGCAAAATATGAAACATTGAAGAATTGAATTGATATGACAATAACATTTGAAAGCTAAGCGAGGGCTTGACATAAGCCTTCTTTAAGTTTCGCATCACATCGATTTTTACATTTAGCGATTCGAAGGTTCTCTCATTGTGAAGGGTAAGGAAAATCAAAAACGAACTCAGTAAGTGCATCCCATTCTATCATTATGTATAAGAAAAGGCTATCAAAAGTTTCAAGTTAAATAACTAGAATCTACAGTTTTAAAGAATCAATAGGCTATTGTAGACGGCACGCACGGCTAGCAAGCGCGTTGTATATCGTTTAAACTTTGAGATAACAAACAGAATTATTAACCATTTGACCAAATTATCGTTTTAATGCCTAATAGGGGTTTCAATAATCTATATACAGATGGATTTACTAACGAGTCATTAAATTTAGACTTATTTCACATATATAATAAGTCAAAATTCAACGCCTCGTTAACAAAACTATCCGTAGAGGATTTTTTATTCTAAACGGGGTAGTTCATGGCTTTCATCTCACCTGATGGTAAATGAAGATTAAGCTGAAGATGGAAGCAAACTACAGACTGATTCCTCAACAGCAGAAGAGCTGGATATCTTACCTACAACTGCTGGAACATAACAATGCTATTAACATTAGGTTAGTGGGTGGTAGCTATCCATGCGAGCTTAGAAAAAGCCCAGCCACCAAACCGAGCACAAATTCCCTACCCCACTGGGAAATGAACAGATCTGAAGTATGTGTCTCAGCCAATAGACCACAGAGGCGATTGTAACTCAGCATTCATGTGTATTACAAACAGCATTACTATGTGTGTGAAGTGTGTACTGAAAATTTTTGTTTTCTTCAAGACTGTTTAGAAACATCAAATTTGTTGACACCGTATCCGACTTCAAAAAAGGAGGATTTTCTATGTGCCACTGTAAGTATTCTTTCACATATTAACATGTGTTTAGGGCAAAAATGCTATGACGCCGCCATTGGAGACGTAACTGGCCATCTGCCTTTTACTGGTTGGATGGTATATTTTTTTTTATAAAGTTCATTTCTGAATTTCCCAAATTAAATCTGTCAAAAGACTTGAAACTTGTCCTTTTCATATCCATATCGAAAGAAAACGATGATCTACCGTCCATATTAGTTTACGTAAATGCATTTACAAAATTTTGTTTCAACCTTTTATAGTTGTTGAAAGGTAGAGTAGAGGGTCAATGCATGCTAGCGTAGACCAAACGATTCGAAGCGTTGAACTATAATTTAATCATGGTAAACTCACCCTTATCTCAATAACGTAATGCTCATTTCCGAATTCCGTAGAATGCGCGGTAATTGGCACGGTAGTTTTTATCGCAAGAATATATGAGCATTACCAACGTTAAGATAAGAGTGAATTTGCTAAATTACTCTATACTTATATTATAAAATTGAAGAGTTAGTTTGGTTGAGCGCGTTAATCTCTTGAACTACTGTTGGGATTGAAAAATTTATTTTGTTTTGGATCGTCCTGTTATGGGGGAAGGTTATAGGTATAACATTTGTGCCAAAACGAACGCTGCGCTTGCGCAGCTTCGGGCGGAAGCTAGTTTGGCCATAAACAAGCTGTTTTATTATTACTAAACATTAATGTCTATGTAACAAGAAATATATATTCTATTCTATTATTGTCGTCAGTTTTGTGTCATCATCATCAACAGTATATATTCTTCCCACTGTTGGGCACAGGTCTTCCTACATGGTATAGTTTGGTCGATCGCACAACCGTCAATGAAAGTGGGTAGATCGAAATCAGCCCACAGTGAAGTTTTCTCTTACCCGCAGTTTCAGCAGTCTACCCGTGATCACGGCTCGAAATATAAGAAACTCATTAATACATGGTAAATATGACTTTGATACTTCAAACTTTTGTTACCACAAATTAGCTATACAATAGATTAAAATTGATATTAACGCTACGACTCGTTTGTTCTCTACGTTAGCAAGCGTTGACCCTAGAACAGAACTGATACCTTTCGTGGTTATTATTAAGACCGGTTGCGTTCAGAAGTAAAACTCACACGTTATTTTTCTAGTTACTCTAAGACGTAGACTTTGGTTTTAATAACCTCAAATACCGATATAAAAGTTGACAGATAATTATATTAAATGAAATTGGTGTTGCCAATAATTTGACATGTCGTGTCAAAATGTTGGCAACACCAGTTTCGAAACACGAAAATGAAATTAAATTTAAACATCAGCTTAATAGTTAATATAAATATTTTAAGCAATCTATTTTTAACCGACATCAAAATAAGGAGGAGGATTAAATGTAATTCATCTTCATAAATTGAATTGTTATTGACTTGTTGTTGTCATGAGTCTATTTTAAGTTTCTAATGTAAAAGTTTATCGTTTGTAAAAAAAATACTCAAATAGTGCCAAAAAACAAGTGCCTATAAAATTAAGAGGTTGTCCTCGACTTCTCTGGGATCCCATCATGAGATGCTTGGCTTGGTGTCAATGGGACCACTCTATAGAAAATCGAAATAAAAACATAATTTTATAAACTGTTCACAATTGACTGAGAATCGTTACAAACACGAAAAGATCATACAAGCGAATTGAGAACCTCCTTTCTATTTGAAGTCGGTTGAAAATGCAGCCTCTGATCGCAACCAGTATTCAAGTGTAGTCATAAGTTATATTTCACATTTTAAAACACATTGAAAAACAATATAATAATATAAAAATTCCTACACACATATTTACAACACATAGTTCTTCTTAAATGCCAACTATCTCTTAAATAATCTAATCAAATAACAAAATAAATTAAAAATAAAGAATAAAGGACATTTTTAAAGGTTTTATCTACAACATCTACATATATTAACTTATACGTCGACAAATATAATTATACTAACTATCAATATTTTATACAATCATATACAAGTCATTTTAACTATAAAAAAAATTGTGCAACCAACAAATATATTGTCACCTAAAATTTCAGATAATTTATGATAAATATAGAATATATGTAAAAACAACATTTGAAGATATAATATTATTTATTAGATTTAATAAAAATTATATTATATGTTAGCAAAATTATAGATGACTTGACTACATGACAAATAAAACACAATGTTGCTATTAAATTAAATAACTTTAGATTTTGCAATCTTTAAAAATTTTTTATAAAATATTTTTAACTTAACCTACTTACAATATAAATAATTAAATATTTTATCAAATTAAAACATAGAAGTAATAAAATATTAAGATAATGCCATAAATTGTGCTCATTAAAAATTTCCCTAAATGACATAAAATACACAAAATGAAGGTAATTTCATTAAAGTCAACAGTCGTACAGTCCACGACTTATAAATATAAGAGTAACGGAACTAAACCCAACACATTATATCACTGGATAAAATCGGTCAGAAGAAATTAGCTTCGGTTGTGTGCTGCTTGCATTCAGACAATATTGGTGTCCCTTACGTTTCCTTGTCTTTGGAAAAGGATGGGAATTTTAAATAACTAGAACAGTATAAGTACAAAATAGTGTTATTAAAAATTTTATATGATTGTACAGGGCGTCGCGTCAAACTAAGTCTAAATTTAAGTTCAAAACATCGCATTCCCTCATTATATATAGGAAAAGGATTACAAAGATTTGGAACTGTCAAATAAATTAATAATTATGGTGAAAATGTCACGCATCTTTATAAACGTTATATGATAGTCATATTATGTAACATTTAGCTAAACTAAGCTGTCCTTTTTTTAACTATGAAAGAGTGAGATGAGTTTAAATTAGCCTTCAGAGTCAGGCAGAGTCATAATTTAAAACCTCTGTACAATTAATCAACAGTACATCGCTTCGACTGACCTCCAAAGGGGTTACTGCACCCTTGTAGGCTCTGATAGCTTGCAGGAGGATATATATTTTGGTTTCTTATATTTTGTAGGCTATATACAGCTTAACAAATAAACTTTTTGGTTATTAAATGTAAGTGTTATTTCGATATTCGGTACGTGATATTTCATGCTGTATATTTTATTATGTTTTTTTAGTTTGGATAGATTTGTATTATGGAATACATAAGCCAAGATAACTATGATTATATTCAGTGAGATGTTTCAGTTTTCCATTTTGTTAAATTACTGTATCATTTCATTATCCTCATCGTATCATTCAATTATTCATTAAATTTCTTCCTTAATTAAACTCCACGAAGCATCATACGTTACCACAAGGCCACATTCAATAAGAAATCCTTACTTGATTGAATGAGTTAAGATTCTTTTGCCTTCCCTTTTATAGGGTCAACTCAACAAAAAAAAGTGTAGCTGATACGGATAAAAAAAATATTTTTTAATCTAGGTGACCAGGTATAATTCAGCGATTGCTTGGCATTTCTTCGATTATTTGCAATGTTGTATCAAACGTAACTAATCAAGGTTATCCCATTGAGAGCACTCAATGGCCACATCAAAGGTGAGTGACCATTTCAATGTCAATTGGTAAAAAATCACTTGTTACTGAGTTTGATGAGCGAATATAGCGGTGGATATATGAAAATTGTTTTCAACTGTTATATATTTAATTATTTAGATAATTAATTTGATAATATATATGCAGGCGATGTACTGTTGGTTATTTCTTTTTTAGTCATTTTGAATTTTTGTTAATAAAAATGAATAACTAAGTTAATGCCTACCCGGTCAACCACAAAATTGTTTTTTTTTATATTGTCTTGTTGTTGACAGACTAAAGAATTCTAACGTTTCCACAATTAGCATTTTTACGATAATGTTGCAAGTATTTATATAATGTTGCTAGAAAAAAAATCCCAGGCAAGTGATAAATTACATTATTTTGTATTGTATTTCTAAAAAAAATTAATAGACGAGACATACATTTCAGTGCTGAGTTTATAGTTGCTTACTAACACTACAGTGGCTTGGTTAGCTGAAGCTGACATTTTGACATTAAACATAACTTAGAATGATTTTTAAATAATTTATTTAAATAAATTTAAATTCAATATTTTTTCTAACCATCATTGGCATTGATCAACCAATAGGAACGTGAACATTAAGATATCTCAATAAAGGGAGATTATATTAATCCATTTTAATTAGAAACCGTAATTTATAAATTTAACTACCTATTAAGTAAGTTTTGAGCTCATTACATTATAAATTAATTGTTATTATTTGAAAGTAGTTAATTGTATAATTATACAATTAATATCTTTTTCTAAAATGATGATGCCGCTCAATGACATTTAAATTCACATTTTTAGCAAGGTCATCATTAGTTAATATTTATTTTAGTTATTGAAGTGATATGTAACGAAATATAAATAAAATTTGACGCCGAATCCGACCCCGAGCTATTTGTTATGTGTCACGATCATTGATTTATTTAATTTGTTTAAAAATTGTTACACAACAGAACAGATACCTATTCAAACTTAGTGGGGATTAAAATAAGTACGAAAATGCTTGTTAAAGTAATTTATGCCAATAAGAACGCCTTTTGTATAGGACACTGGAAGATTGACTTGTATATAGTTTAAGTTTTTTCACAATTGGAGAGGGAATCCAACATATTCAATATAATTTCGTGTGTGTACTTTATAAGAGTGTAAAAAGTATATCAATTATTTATCATACATAAATAATACACACATTGTTTTCAATATTTCTTTGTTATATAGTATCCAAAACACAAACTCTAAAAGATACTTATTTTGGGCTACATATAGGTGTGAGGATGAGAAATATTATTATTGTTATATTAAATTTACATTTAACTTGCTACTGACTATATCAATGTTGTAAAAAAACGAAATGAACCGATCATTTACATACTTTAAATCTTCATAATTATTTATTAGTAGATTCACAGACAATTCATGTTCAAACATCAAAATGTCAACTCAGCGTTATAAACTAAGCTTGCTATAACGCAGGCAAACACGCCTGCTCAAACAAACACAGCACTTTATGTATTAGCTCGTACTGCTCAGAGTTTTGTACCATACCGCCTCGGTTCAGCCTCATATTGCAAACGATACCCAGAACATCAACCTTCTGTTCGTTAGTAAGTTGCTTTATGCCATTTAATATAGCTATAAGGCAGCCAGTCCGGCCTATGCCAGCGGAGCAATGCACTATCGTGGGAGGAGATTGGTGTTCTACAGAAAAGTCTAAAGGAGTGGACACATTCACTTTAACGTCACAAGGAACAGTCTGAGCCTCCAACGGCGGGAATATAAACTTAGAGTCAGGTTTAGGGCTGTCACACTTACATTGTTCTTGACTTTCGTCGCTGTGCATATCGAAGTTGTACTTCGAGTCTTTTAAAACGTCCAAACTCAGGTTCAGGAGCGCGTTCACATCCTTGGGGCACTTATGGTCCGCCCAGTTATGGAACCAGTAATGATACACAATACTAACACTTTTGTTAAATGTCACTTCTAATTTTCGTATAGTATACCCGGATTTATTCACCATACCACTATTTTTTATTAAGAAACTGCTCGCTTCATCTACTTCCTCATCAGGGCAATAGAACGTGATTTCTTCGTTGAGCTCCAACGGAAAGTATTTCTCACATTTCTGCCGGTTGTTCTCTATAAAGTTGGTTAACATCACAATCTTCTGTATGCCATGAACGCGGCCAGGCTCAGGGGGTTGGTTTCTGTACTCCAGGTTGTTTTGGTGGACCATTAGCCAGAAATCATAGATGGTGTTTTGGAGGGGACCTTGAGTGGCAACGTAGCTGTTTTTAGAGTACTCATGGCCCTGAAAGAAAAATTTATTATTTACATCAAAAGTAGAAAGAACTTGTATGAAATATTTGATGACGAGATCGTCAGTACCCCAGTCTACTTAGCTTGAAGTCCCGGATTCATATCTCGGTAGGAGCAGATATTGGTATGGTGAGTACGAATGTTTGCTCATGAGTCATAGATGTTTGTATGTTAATTGAGTATATTATTAATATTTATATACATAACAGTATATATATTTCTCTGTTATCTAGTATCCATAAGACAAGCTGTTAATGATGGTTAAGTTGCGCTAGATAATAAGTGTGAGATGAGGGAGCACAGCATACGCTTGCGGAGTGCCCGGCATGGGTGGAGGAGCGACGGGCACTTTCTGCTGCTGTGGGGGACGACCTCTCCCTCTCAACCCTCATCACTAGGATGGTTGAGAGCGACAGGTCATGGCAGGCGTTTCACACCTTTTGTGAGGCCGTGATGGGGGCGAAGGAGGATGCGGAGAGAGTGCGGGAAGCGGCCGCCATCTCTGGTATCCGTTGCCGTAGGACAGGGCGACGTAGGACGGCCTTTGGGCGTCTTATGCCACCGTAACACCTGTTGGGCTTTGGGCACGGCTGGGGGCCGTTACCTGAACTGCACAGCCCAGTCGGCGTACCTACGCACGGTGCGTCGACTTTAAACACCGGATGGTTTGCGGGGAGGGGGGTCCTTTTTTATAGGCCCTTCCTTTTTATCCCCCGCAAAGTGATCCGAGATGGGACCAAACTACGGTCGGGCCGCTCCATCGATACTACGGCGAAATGTCTTCGGGCCATCCCGTGTTGTCGATGGAAGGCGGCTAGGTAGGTGCGTCCGCTGAGGAGTTTAGTGGGTGAGAGCCCCACACACCCCCCTCTTCCTCCTCCCCAGAGGTTAGGGGATCGGCTGGTAGAGCTTCTCCTCAGCGTCACAAAAAAAAAAAAAAAAAAGATAATAAGTGTGAGTGTGATTATTATTGTTATTGTTATTATATATGAAACAGACAAGACATTAAATTTATGATTAATAAGTAATGTAATAAGTAAAATAACTCAATTTATATATAAATTAATAAATAATGAGTTTGAATATCTTATAGTATCGTATTTTGAATCACAAACATGAGAATCAAAATTGAATACTCTTCCTTAAGATAAAATACTTAAGTGCATTTCAAAAAAAGTACTTCTGGTCAAGGTCAGCCAATGTCGAGACATGACTTCAGAATATTACATTAATTTAGGCTTCAAATGCAATTTTGTACAATTGTTTGTTTTGATCACGTCAACTTTATAAAAGCTTAGCTTACTTAGTTATTCAAATCAGACTACAAGGCCTTATATTGATTTACAAAAAAGTGCCAAGGTCGCCACAAAAGTTTAGATGTAAAACTAATACTGCTTTGGAAAATAACTGAATCAATCATATTATTACCTCTATTATAAAATAAGACTTTATTTTCACGCATACATGCTATATATAGGCATTATAAAAATAATGATTTGTTATTCGATATAAAGCAAAGCAAATATAGCCATGGTTGGTCCCGAAGGACCAATAAACATGACCATCAAAGTCAAAGTCAAAATATCTTTATTTAAATAGACTCATTAACTAAGTTCTTTTAAATCGTCATAACAGATAGTAAGATGTGATAAGATGGGTCCATTTGTAATCTCGCGGCCCACTGTGCTTCAGCAGGCACGTTGAGCCGATGGTCCTGGTTGCTATGGCAACCGCTTTCACCCACCAACCCGCTTTGGGTCAGCGAGGTGGTGTTATAGCCCAAACTCCTTATATGTTTCTCCCATGTATATAGGCTGTAGATGGTGATGATGATTATATGTTATTATACTGATTATTTGTTTTTAGTGACATCGGTATTAATGACCAAAGGGTGTAGTGATGTGGGATAAGAGTTAAATAATTAAATATCCCACTATCACTCAAAAGTGGAGTGTACAAATATTTTGTGTTATAGAATTTAAAATACTCGCCTTTATATAATTGGCATTGATGTAACCTTCGCCGACTGCAACATCCCCTCTCAACATAAACCTAGAGTGCTCGTTCGGCAATATAGTTTTGTATCTGTTCTTTGGATGTGACCCTGACACTATCGGCTTCTCCTGGAAATTCGTGGGCATATCCCAAAATTCCTGATGCAAGTTCCGCAGCAGCAATTTCTGGTATTCAGAACATGGTTGCGTTGTAACTGGATCTGGTATGACCATCTGTGGATTCTCTTTGGATATATCTTCGACTCTGCCTGAACAACAGTGCTGGCCTTCGTTGGTACTGTGACACTTTACTTTTGAATAACCATTTTGGAATACATCGTTCAAGTCCCTGAGCTGCTGTCGCGATAATACGCTTGAGGCGTTTTGGAGGTGTTGCATATTCGCCAAATACAGTCGAAAATCTTCGGAAGTACTTTGAGGGCTCAAAGGTTTTGTTGTGATGTTCTTGGTGAAACCAGATTGAAAATTAGCGTCTTCTTGCCTTCCAAAAGCGTAAATAATTTCGTTTTCTTGATCACCACAAACATAAGTCAAATTTTGAGGATAATCTTCCACGTTGTAGGACGACGACCAAAGGTTGTCGTGAGAGCCAAAACCAACACATTTTTCTGACTTTACATAACGCGTACGATTCTTATACGATTTCGGAATCAAATTTTCTGTGCTCAGTGATTTTCTATGTTTATCTCTATGTGGAAGATCTTTTAACTGCGGCTCTAGTAAAGTTTCGTCTATTTCTATGTCTCTTGGTTCCTGCGGTTGAATATTTAAAGTCAGGGAGGTATTTGAGCTTCTTCTTTCCAGAATTCCTTTTTTAGGCTCCCCGGGGGGGTTGTCGATGCTGTGGTTACTGTTATACCGGCTTAGATTACACGTAGAACCGTTCAAATTGTAATTGGAAATGCTTAAACCTCTATTGACTGATAATTGCGGGTTTGAGTTATTGATATTTAATGTTAAGGAGGTGTTCGAACTCCTTCTCTCTAACAGGCCTTTTTTCTGCCCTGGCCGATTATCTTTATTCAAAGAACTGTTGCTTGAATGCCGGCTCAAAGGATTCGAAGATTGTATATTCAATGTGAGGCTGTTATTAGACCCTCTTCTTTGCAATAAACAGTTTTTAGAGCCATCCCCTGAGAGGTTGATGTTCGAGGAACATATAACTCGAGTTGTCGGCGTCAGATGTTCAGTGTTGATCAAAGACGCGTTCGAATCTCGACGGTCAAGGGACAATTTCTTTTGTCTGTTATCGGAATTTAGACTAAAGTTCGAAATACTATTTCTGACTGAAGCTAAATTGTGGCACGAGGCTCCTGCGCTGCTGAGTGAGCAGTTGGATGACTGCAAACTATGGGTACTTAACATTAAACTTTGGTTAGAATTACGTCTATGCAATTTCTTTGCTAACTTCTCATCTTCGGCACTAGGTTCAAAGTCGTCTGAAGGCACGCCCTCGGGCAAAGTTTTTAAATTTGTGCTTGATACACTTAAATTCTGTTTGTAATTCAACAGGTTAGACCCTAACATAGCTCCCGATTCAATATGGTACCTGTTGTCAGCTCCCAAGATGCTTATTTCAGGAGTCTTTTCCACGTCCACTACGTTTTCTTCAAAAGAGCCCATGGTGCGTGAGCCCAAAGCACGTGAAGGACCTGGTTGATACAACATGAGAGACGCATGGTTTTCCCTAAGAAATATGCCGCTGTCTTGGCCCTTCATATACAAGCGGCGTTGTTCTGCTGCGGATTGTATCGAATTATAACCCATTTTCCCTCCGACAAAATCCAATTTGACACTTTTCTGCCCTAATATCCTCTTCAACTGACGTTTAGGAGTGTTAGGCACTGATACAGAATTCTGTGGCACTTCCAAAGTTTTCTTTTGAGGTAAAGATAAGTTCACAGTTTCCGAAGAATCTAGAGAAGTAGCTTTTACTTTCAAAGTCGGCGTTTTCACTTTCTTTTCTTCAGCGTCAGTGTACAGCTTCTCAAATTCTAACAGTTCTTTCTCTAAGTCGCTGTCTCGTTTTGTTAAATCGATCGTCAAGTTTCGTAAATTCTTCCCCTTTCGTTTCGTTTGCGTTTCGACTGCCATCGTTGCTCCCTCTTCTGTTGTAATCGTTATTTCGAACTCCTTAGGCGAAAACCTAGGCATGTCTATAAACGATTGTGTATCCGAACTCTGTCTTAGACACTTTTTCTGCTTGAGATCGGGTGACTTAGGTTCTTCTTCTTCAGATGTCTTATCTTTCTGCTCATCGTCAAACTTGAACACTGGCTTTTCTCTCGAAGGAGTTTTCGGATAATCTTCTCGTCTCTCCATACTATCACAAGACGTACTTATATCTTGGTTTTTATACGCTTCATTCATCTGATCTTTCATCTGTTTCGCTATAGGCAACCCTAAATTCTGTTCTATAATTTTGGCATTGTCGGAATCCAACGATATACTTTTTAATCGCTGTCGTCTAGCCTGAGCTGAGTTTGAATGTGTTGGTGTCAACTCATTCTTGTCTTCAGTTTTTGTGTCAATTTGCAAAGAGTCAAATTTGGCACAGCAGTCAACGACGTCTGTATCAATAACTTCAGATTTATTATCAGTCATTTTATTATCGTCGAATTTCGTTATGTTCAATTCTATATTTTTATAGTTCGTGTCGCAACTGTTATGTCGTCGATACTTCTTCACTTCCTTATCTACAGGTGGGGTGAATCTTTCTCGTTCAATAGAATTTCTGCCTCCGTACTTTCTAGGCCGTGGTGACCCTCTTGAAACTTCATCTGTCAAATTTACTGGTTCAAAGGTGAAGTAATTTTCTTTATTGTAAATGTGAACTTTAGGACTTGGTTTAGCGTTCAAAACTCTCGGGGAACTGGGTTTTTCAAAACCATTATTTCTGTTCAAATTGTCACCTAACGTTCGGGGTGACTGAGGTGCGTCAATTTCTCTTGGAGTATCAGGAAAGAATTTGGGTGATCTAATAGTGTCATAGTAAACAGATTTAGGGGACGGTTCAGCAAAGAAAGCGGGGGACACCATTTCAGGAGGAGTGAAAAAGCGAGGCGAACTCAAGCTGTCTGCCAAAAGATTCGGTGAGAAGTCAAATTTTGGGGCCAACGATTTCTCTTTCGCTGAACTGCATTCTAGAATTCTCGGCGAATTTTGCATCTCAGCTCTCTCTTGATAGCCTTCAAAAGGAGGATTTTCATTTACACTGCACATGTTTAGCCTCGTACTCACTGATCTAAACCGTCTCAAGTTCCCTGGAGACTCCTGACTCTTATCGTCAGCGTCTTTCGGGGATGTCATCTCGCTCATCTCTTCTCCCACTTCGTTCGTCAGCTTCTCGACTAAGTCTGGCTCGAAACCGAACACTTGATTATCGGATTTTGCACTCCCGTTGAAAGGAGATTTATCGTCTTTTTCCAAAGACGGCGATCGAGTAGCGCTAAATTTTTTTGCTCGCGATTCCTGAGATAATTCGTCTCCTAATTCACTGTTAACGATCTGCGCGAGAGGACGGGGTATTGTGGCCACGTATTTGCAGTCGAGCGAGCGTTTATGGAGCCACTGCTCCGGCAGAGGCAATTTGGGAATGCCCTTGAATTCGGAGGATGTCAAAGAAGTTTGTGAGGCGGACGCGTTTAGGTCTGTAGTCTGCGTAGGATTGCCCACGATGAGGATCTGCGGGAGGTCGTCGGGAGTGTGTCCAGTGTCGGGAGACGGCGGGTTGGTGGCTGGGGGTGTATGCGCAGGAGTGTGGAGCGGAGGGGTGGGGGGTGGTTGCCCAGCAAGCGCCTGGCGGTAAGCAGAAGGCGCGGGGGGCGCAGCGGTCGCGGGGAGCGCGTAGGGCACGGGGGGTGCGGGGGGCGCGGGCGGCGGCGGGGGGCAACGCTCGCACGGCGCAGCGCCCGCGCCCGGCGGCGGCCACCGGACTACGTGCACCTGCAACACGCCATTACCCATTATCAATTTGACAAACTCACAGCAATCTGGAGTAGGCAGACAAATTTAATACAGTGAGATCATTGGTAATACATAATAATTGACAAAGGAGTTCAACTTTAATTTATTTTTAATCAGACTTTCATTACTTAAATAAGCGGCCATTGCATGACGAATGCTGCAGTTCAACTGGCTGTGTAACGGAAAATAGTGAGTGATCTCTACCTAATAAGACTGATAATTCGATAAATAACAGTCTTCTTGGGTACGGATTTTAATTCCCAGACTTCAACTTGAGAAAAATGTCTTGACCATTACTTGACTTGACTACCATTCTACTGGCACAGTTCCCTATTGGGTAATTTAGTTGGTACATTCGTAATGAACAGACCAGTGGTTTAAAAGTAATATACGTAGACCTAGGAGCGCTCCGGGATAGGAAATCAATATTTTCATAACTAATGTAGAAAGAAAACAAGGAAAGAAATTGATATTTTTCACAGTAATATTTTATTCAGCACCGGTACTTGGACTACCGGCATGAAATATAAAGATAATTTTGCAGTTCTCTTCTTGATACCGGTATACCTATACTGTGCATACGTATACACCTAAGTCTGTTTTTACACGGTCTTTTTGTACACGGTTTTGATATAACACGGTTTGAAAATTGAATATGTAACTGATGACGACAGCAATTAAATTTATGTTGTTGTATTTATGATTATCACTTATTCTATTTTATTTTATTTTTTACCTTAAAAATTGAATAACCTATTCTTTTCGTTCACAACATAGTTTTTTAGTTCCTGAACTTGCCATACATTTAATTTATATTACTTTTAAGATTAGAGTGCATATCTTTTTTATCATTAATTACTATGCTTGTGAAAATAAGCATTATATATTTGATTTAATAAAATAAACATGAATTCTTGTTCTTAAAAATTCTTGTTTTTCTCTAATTTTAATAGGTTTTAGAGATTAGGAACAAATCACCCATTTTTGTATAAGATCAATGTCTTTTTTTACACGGCTTCTTCTGGAACCAATCTACCGTGTAAAAACAGACTTAGGTGTACTGCATGGAGCTTGTTGATGCTGCTGTGTCAACTTTCGCCATGGTAGGCCCCTGGATGGGTCAATCAAATATTTTATCTGGAGTTCCTCCGTACTTTGGAACTCAAGTCAAGATAACTTTATTTAAATAGACTCATTTACTAAATTCTTTTAAGGCATGTACAACGTTCGTCCTACTTATTACGGGAATCTCTTGTACTAGTGTACTAGGTGTTATGACTCAAACACCTCATGTGTATCTCCTATGTACGAACACGTATATATGATGCTGATGATGACGTAAACTGAACTTGATTGTAAATTATTCGCGCAATATGATTTCAATAAGGGCAACAGTTAATCTAGCGTAATCTATAAAGACGCGTTCAATTTTCGACCTAATGAACGTATCTAAACGGATGCAAAGAATATTAGTAAGACTTTCCCTAGACGACATCTAAAATTGTTAATGGTTTTTTATGTGTTTAAATTTTTTTATATAAAAATCTCAGCAAATTACTTGACACCACATGATGGGAAGCAGTAGAGGATTCAGGAGCAAGCGCATCACAGTGAAGAGTTAATACAGGCCAATATAGGACTTCAGTAATTGGTTCTTTCTTACCACTTTATTCTTACTTACAATTTAAATACCGGTTACATGAAAATAACTGGGTATCGCTAATAGAAATTACCGGCAAAGACAAAGTTTTATTCGTAGCGATATGTACCAGTATGGGAAGATGGTTTTTGATCTTTACTTTACTCTAGTTTGATGTATTGTTCAAAATCATACTGTTCTCAATTTTGGTTTCGGAATATTCGATAAATTATTGATAGCGGCTTTACTAGAGCGATACTACATGTGGTTAGGACACTCTAGATAGTGCGTTATGACAGGACCTCAGCGGATGCGGCTGGCATAGGACATTGAGGACATGTGCAATGAAAAGGCCTAAAATCAGCAGTGTTAACAGATTTACTTAGTACTCGTCGCCTCAATTACTCTGAAGAAAAACTTGAGGATTGATTGATCGCTTGAAAACCGCATTCACACCCGAAACGTAATTTAATTAAATGTCAAACGCAAAGAGCTTTTAAGAGATAGTTATATATCCAAGAATTCATAAGTTTTTGTAACGCTCGGTCTTTAATAAATTCAATCGTTAACTATGATTAAGACGACCGTCTGGTCAGGTGGTCAGTACCATTGTCTACTACAAAGAGATCCAGGGTGCGAATCCCAGTAAAAGCAGATATTTTTATGATGAGAACGAATATTTATATACCTTATTGTTATTGTATGTTTATTTACTATATTTCTGTTATCTATCCATACAAACAATTAATTATTCATAATTTGGACTAGATAATTGGTGTGAGTGTTACAAAAAAATGTATGATAATAATTATATGTATGAATTCATCGTTTAGTTCTGTCTTGGTGCCTACCAAGGTGTCATGGAAATGTATGGGAAATTGTATTAACACTGGAATACACTTTGTTTAAGACCTTTTGTATAACTTATGGAGGGCAATAAATGGCAATGATTTCGTTCCTTGACACAAAAAGGTTAGTTTGTCGACTGTGTGTGACATGTACCGCCGGAGGAGGCCTGACCTGGTGCGCCTGTAGCTTGGTGTCCCGGCAGCGCCGTCGCAGCAGCAGCAGCACCAGGAGCGCGGCGGCCGCCAGCGCGCCGCACCACCAGCCCGCGTCCGCGCCGCGCATGCCCGGCGCCTCACATCTGACACAACCACCGACCGCTCTACTAATACTACTAATACACACATACATACTTATTAAGGGGATTCAAACCATGTACCTTTTTTTGAGTTCATGATATTTCGGTACTATTGCAAGCGCTTAAACCTTAGACGGTATAAATCCCGTTAATAACTACCTGTATATGAATGACTTTGAAAGTTAGAAATAGTTATACTAATGTTATCGTCACTTCGTTACTAATAGTTCCATTCTGTTCCTCGTTATTTGGGGTTAAAAAAAACTGTAATGACAATCTTCTTATTATCAATAATTGTAGATACAGATTATGTTTCATTAATCACAGATTAAATAAATTGTTGGAGAATGATGATGTGTATATTTTGTATTTAATTGACGCAATATCTCCTATATTGCATTATTTTACGAAATAGTGATTTCATTTGTTCATCCACGCGAACATCCACATCTAGCATAGATATCGTTGATAGCACGTGCTCTGTCTCTCGGTGCACCCCTCGCACGTATATTACGTTACACATTTTGTTAAAATAAAACTATACCCGCAATATTTCTTATTTCATAACAATACGATACACTTTTATGACATTGATCTCTCAACACTTTAAAACAACAACAAAGTAATTAGTATTGTAACTTTTATGTTTCTGGACACTCTATACTATATTTACTAAAATCCTTGATAAAGCTATTTATTTTAATATTCGCGTCATGTTATGTTAAAACTTATTGATTTTGTTACCACTTAAAGACTACTTTTGGGCACGATAGGCTGTTAATGATAATAGTTATATATATACAATTGCAAATATTAAAATGTTTATTTATAGGTAAAAATATAGAACAAAAGTAATAACAACAATGAAACAATATTTAAATTTTATAAATATTATCAGTATCTTATTTCTTATTATTCTGACTTATAAAAATTAATTGATCTTCATTAGTCTCGTTAAATCTCAAGAAAGGATTGACAAATTCAAATAATTTTTGTTGTATTTCATTCGGTTTGCTCCTGTTTGTTACTGGGAAATTCCTAAAGAAAACCTTAAAAATTGTTGATTTAGAAAAGATAGAAAATCGTCTAACAGACATGCTAAACATTGAAACTGTCATTTCTTACATCGCAACTTTGAGTTTCTTTCAATAGATGGCGTTAGAGGTAGTATATAAAATTTGGAATCCTTAAAGATGTTAATAATTAATGTTATATATTTAATATACTGTAAATATTAATGAGTGTTCGATGCCGAAATAAATTAAATATTGTATAACATTGTTTAAGAAGACTTTTAAATGTGCCCATTCGTATACAAATAATGTCGATGTTATTGAAACATTTATTATACGAGTTAATAAGCTTTATTACGATAAAATGACGTAGTCAATAAATATACGCGCGCTTTAACATGTGTTCTATGTATACTGTGTGTGTGTGTGCGTCTTTACTACAATTACCATATTATTTTATAATAAATAATTATTAGATCATATGGATCCATTTCTAATTGAATTACAATTATAACAGATGCCCAGAAAACGGTTGAATACTAAATGAAACTCGTCACACAAGTCAAAATGGTCTAAAATCTCAAAACTACTTCAATTCAACATTATGCCAGTTGTTGTATAATTGATTTTGTACTTTAAGAAATAACAAAATAATAAAAATTGACACTTGCCGTAGACACTTTTATTTGAATGACTAATACTGTTGGCCGCAGATGGCTTTGACAGCGTTATCGGGGTTTTAAGGAGGCGAGAACCTTGGAGAGTGATCAAGCCTTAAGGGACGATTCACCTCTTGAGAATTTCTAATCAACAGGCATCACCTACAGGGGAGGTGTCCCGCTGCTTCTTAGTCTCCACGGCGCTCGAGCCATGAGGGAATCATAGACACTTAATATCAATAGTTGTTTTATTTTCACATAAAACTCATATAATAATTTAAACGCATAATATAACACTCGCGAGTTCAAAACTCAAGTTTTCATAATGGTAACATGGCGTCTGCATTCAGGTGTCCTCCGCTACACTTACAAAGTACTCTTTCTAGAATTTGAAGGAATCAAATCTAAAAAAACCGTTCTATTAAGTAAATAGACATTATGCACGTAAATTTTCCATTATTTGCGTAAATATCTCTTAGTGTTTCTTTAACGGCCACGTCGGCTTTGATGAATACGAAACAATGTTTACAAAACACGCTGCTTGCTTCCGCGCACTCTATATTCGTAATAACGTGCTAATCTGAATCATAAAACGTAAACAGACAAAATTGGCACTGCTCTTGAAAGTGAAGCGGGATGATTACACTATGCGCCTGCACTCACAGGAGAGATGATTGTTCTTTGACAGATAAAGTCATATTGCTATTTCAAATACATATTTAACTAGATTTCAACGATGCCATGAACTGATTGGTAGCTGTGTGTTACTTTATAACTATAACCATAACATGAATGCTCAGTAATAAATGATGATAATTGCAAATGAATAAGTCGATTATAGATTAGCATTGAAAATCAAATATATCACCTTACATACATACATACAATTATCACAAACTAAAACAACAAAGAAGTCCGTAAATATCTAAATAGAATGACGAATGCAAAATAAGTTTAGATATGATTATATGAGTACCTCACAGATGATGCTTGTGTGTGTCAGCGAGTCATCGGAGCTGTGACGTCATCAAGTTCACTGCATCTACCCTTGTTAAATTAACAAAGAGATGATTACGGACAATGGTCCGTGCTCGGGCCAATGCATCATCAAGACTCTATATACGTCCAATGTTGGGCATAATAGGCCATCCCACGTGGGGGAAACATGAGGTGTTTGGGCTATAACACTACCACATTGGTCCAATGCGTCTTGGTGGGTGAAGCGGTTCCGTACCAACCAGGACCTACTTACGACAACAACTTAAAGTATCTTGCGAAACAGAAAGGAGCTCCAACATATTTTGAAGAACCCATCTCAGACCAACCGTAGCGAAAGTTGTGTCGTTATCGATACCAGAGCGATCAATCACTACGCAACGACTCAATCAATGATCAGTTAAATTCCATTACAACAAAGTTTTACTGTATCGGATATGTGCAAGAAGAGACGTGAAGAGACACCATATTAACCTGCAAGACAGGCAGAGCAGTCTTTGTTTAATCTAATCAGGTCAACATTATGAGATGTTAATACCTCCCGAGACCTGGTGAATTGCTCGTGCGGAACCCAGGTTACCCCCGTGAAGGGCAATGGAGTTACCGAGGAGTTTTAGTGGGTATTCTCAGTGCCGCTCTATTGAGGTACTGAGTGAGCCCCACACACGCCCGTCGCTTAGCCAGTGGCGGGTAGGTCCGTAAATGGATTCCTCCTCGTAAAAATAAAAATACCTCCCACTCTCTGTAATTACTAGAAACGTGATTTCCACATAAAAATGCATTAACGAAGTACTGCAAAAAATATAGACTTGACACTACCAATTAGGCATGTGAAATAAAAACTATTTTTATAATACTCGATTATTTGTATTCGGAGGAAAATAGATTAATAATTATTTTGAAAAAAAGTCGTTGACTTTTTAAATTGGTTTTATCTTCAAATACCTAATTGGTGGTTTTACTGCGCGTCCTAATTTCCATAAAGCATTTGCGTACCACTTTTTTGGTTTATTAAATATATTGCCACCAGCCACTTTTTGGTCTCATGCTTGACAATTCCACTTGAACATCTACGAAAAAACGAAACGCGTTCTAAGTTTTGATTAAGTTATTAAAACTTAAGACCGCCATAAGCAAATCAACAATAACAGCGATTGGAAAATATTCAGAAACACGAAAATAAACGAGGGCGACCACTCAAACCACGTAATAATAATGATTATTAGTTACAGTATTGTATCCTCAGGGGTGACTTGATGCCTGCGGGCCGAAATTAATCATGTACGTGATAGTTACCGCTAAAAAAACGGTTTATTTTTTGTTAGAATAAAAATGCATTACATCGATCTATCCTAAACTAAACCCTTATATATAAAAAATGTTTAAAAAATCAATTATTACAATATCGAACTTTCCCTTGACGGACGAAATAGGAAATGTGGTGGTTTTACCACCTATTAGTAGATGTCTTAATAAATACCATCAGTGATATTCTGATTCCTGATAACGACATTGTTCGTAAAAACAGAAAGTACATGGTACATACCCATCAATCAGCATCACAAATTAGTATAGATCCATTTACAATGCAAACAGAGCAATTTCAATTTTATCACGTACGCGATAAGGGTCATTTGTTGGTACGATAGCTATTGGTTTAATCGAGTCTTTTGATACTGGTGCCAAGAAATTGGCATGAATGAAGTATTTTAAAAAATAATAGTGACACAACTCAGGTGTATGCGATTTTGGCATTGGTATTATTACGTCTACTAAGCATTTTTAGATATCTAAGAGAATTGTGGGGTATTATTAACTTATAGTTTTATATTTAATAGTTTAGTAAAATAATAAACAAGTAGATCGACATATCGATATTTGCCGAGTCACACTTGAATTTATTACCGGTACTTATTTGATACAACGGGCATTACCGGTATTTATCACAGTAATGTACAATTTATGTTTTACTTTATTTTATGATATTGGTCAATTTAGAATTATTTATTTATTTTTTGTTTGATTAAAAATATGAGTAATTTTTATAAGATATTACTTGAGATTCCTGAATGAAAAGTTGCCATTGTGTATATCAGGGGTTCCCAAACTTATTTTGTGTACTGCCCACTTTGAAAATAAATTATTTTTAGTGCCCCAATTTCTTAATTAATATTAGTTGATGTTCACAAGTTGTAGTTGAGCATCGAGAGTTCAAACAGGTGTCTAAGAGGCCTCCTAGCTAAATGAAATTACAAATCACCCACCCCCTAAGCCTCTAAACAACAACCCCATTTTGTCTGGGTCTCTTACTGCCCTCCTTCAGGCCTGCAGCGCCCACAAGGGGATGTTATTGCCCACTTTGGGAAAGGCTGGTGTTTATAATAGAATTATTTTAATACCTGCACTCTGGAGCTGTACTAACACTACTGTGAAGTACTAATACAAAAAGTTATTAATTCAACACTATTAAACTTTTAAACAGTGTGTCTTGACAACAATATCTATGGCACAAGTTTGAAGAACCCTTTGCACAATTAATAATAACATGTTTTTAAGTCAGTCAAGCAATACCAGCAACATGTAATGTAATTATTGCAAGTAGCTTATAAATAAATGTTTATCTTTTAATTAATCATGAAGTACTATGCAGCTCCATGAATTATTAATAATAATTATTATATCAGGATAGTTAACCAATTACCCTTTCTGTTGTCCTGACCCTCGGCCGTACGGCTCCTCTGCAGAAGGGTATTATGACTTATTATGACTGAATAAATAGTTTAATCACATCATTCAAACACAAAATCACCTTAACCAGAATTTAAATTCAGAAGCTCTGGTCGAGTCAATGGTGCTGACCATCTAATGAACTGGCCACGTAATACAGATAGTATTATAATTAAGAGACATATTTTATGGACCTTTGTTATTGTAACTATAATTACACATTAACATAAAAATATATATACCTTAGCTTATGATATACAATTAATTTGTCTAGCTTTACCAACCAGACGCAATGAAATTTTTTGTCGCAAGGTTTCCAGAAGTACTACTATATATATATTTATTTATGATTCACATCTTAATTTAAAAAGGTGAAGTGATAATATTCAGTAAATAAGTTTAAAAGAAAGCATTTTGGCTGCTATAAATAGAAATATTAGTGTTCAACGGGAGTGGGTTTTACATATAATATAAGTGTTATCTACATTCAAAATGTTAAATACAATATAATTGTCAATATAATACAACAATACTTCTGTGTATCATATTTACCAAACTGGAACAAGATGTAGGATAAATAAGTTCATTATTTATAATACAAAAACAAATGGATCTCATATGTCAAAAAAACACAAGCACCATTACACTTTTCCAGGAATTTATATTATCATATCACGGGGCCATGATCAAGTCACTCTGGGTGCAACCTCTTTGGAGCTTTTTCAGCCTTTCAGTACTTCAAATATAGCTACTAATTTCTTATTTTTGTTTCCAATATATGCATAAACACCAACACATACTTATTAATGCATACATATCCTGGTATCAAGTGTATGTAGTATAATAACTACATCTAATAGATTTCAAATTCAATTTTTACTGATGTTTTCATTTCAATTTTTCATAAATATTACTCAAGTTATAATTTTAAAATTTCGTTCTTGCAACAATTTTTTGTTTAATATATGAAATGAGAATTAAGCAGATTCAGCAGAGTTCAGGAATATAATGTTATTGATAAAACTATAATTTTAAACTTCAAATTAATTGAAAGTTACAAAGGCTATTTAGAATTGTCTATAAGCTTTGCACTGTTTTGCATATTTATATATATTATTAAATAGGCTAATAATATTACTTAGATAAAATTGTTAATCAACTATTATCTATACAAGTTGTCACTTAGAACGATACAATAGTATTTTATTTATCTACACAATTACAACTAGAATTATTACAACAATCCAATATTTCGTGTCGTTGTTTTCGCGCGTAAACAAATATATATTACAATAATTCGTCATTCTAACTGAAAAACTACAAAAAAATGGAACATCACAGATTTACGTTCTTTTAACCTTACGATACGAATCCGAGAAATGCATAATAATTCTATTTATGGGAAGTGACATCGCACCTCGTTATCGTGCAAAAAACTACAAAATAACTGGTGTTACACTCGGTCTAATTGATGGCTAAAGCTCAATTAAGGGTCACTGAGGCTGAAATTGACTGCAGATAGTAAAATAACAAGGTTTGTAGCAAGGTTTACCTTCAAAATAAAGGCTTTCAAAATGGTTTCGACTGTAAATGGTTATTAATATGGCTTATGAACGAATTACTAATATTATTAAGGATATTATGTAAAATCCAGAGGACGTTTTAATATAAGGGGAATGAAATACACACAATATTACTTACGGTGCATTTATTCAGCGTGAAGAAAATTAGTCCCGTTCTCTCATTCACTATTAAATGTATACACAGATATCGACAAATTATTTGCAGCACAAGTAACGATTTACAACACAGCCACCAAAAATCACTTTTCGATTCGTTTTTCTTGGAAAATTTACACGTTTTCTGACTAAGCAGTAGTCTTAGAAGTTTTGACGTTCCGTGATTCGGCCATTTTTCTTTCGGGACAACAAAAGCAGTGAGTGTTGCCAGCTTTTACATTATTTCTCCACCGCCCGAGAACGTGAGGCGGTCCGGAATAAATATTAATATTTGTTCAATAACTTTGTTCAACGTTCATATACTGATCTTTAAAAAAATTTGATCTCTTATACAATAATAAATATTGTTGTTCAGATGAAAATATTTCAATGTTATTCAGATATTTGAAAAAGGCAAATTTTTCTTTAACAAATAAAATGTTTTAATTACTAGCACAACCGCATTAATGATTTGACATAACTTTTAGTTTCCATCAATATACATCAACCACCACGAAATGTAGTAAATTTCTCATGCATCTTCCCTGAAAGGTGTAGTCGTGCAGTGTAGACGAGATCCATTCAGAGATGTACTGCACATGCGCAGAAGTCGACCCGGCCGGCGGTGAACTGGGCCACTAGGGCATCGACATGGCCCTGCTGGCTCGGTCATCGATGCACGCAACTATACATATAGGTCGGTTATCCAGGACGCATTGTTTGGTCTAGAACTCACAAGCCAGGCATTATCAATGAGACCACCTTTGATGACTATTAATATGTGACCGAATTCAGACACCATATCACCCCCCACCTATCCCTATTAATAGAAGTCACTCTATTAATAGGGACAGTAATAATTAAAAGTTATTCATACGAGGAATTAATAAAATGTTTTATGTCTTGTAAAAGAGTTTTGTAAATTTCAACTTTCAGATTGTACAAGATTAGATAAAATATTTCTAGATAATCTTTAGATGATTTCTTTTCTATATGGCAGGCGAAATACCAAAAAGTAGTATAATACCCTCCCGTTACATGCTATGAATTAAAATATTACTTTGCTTGTTCTGGATAATTTTGAATTATATATATAGGACAGGTACAATAAAACAACAGGTATTTTAGCGTAAAAACGTTATTGTAAGTCATAAAAAAATAAGTAGGTTTCATACTAAGCAGAAAAAGCTAAAATTTAAAAAGCCTAAATTCTAATTACAATTTATGTCACTGGTAGGTACTTTAAATTTTTGTTCGTAATATTCAACTTTTACAATGCCGGAAGTTGGGTTTTCCAATTTATTTTATTTTATTTGAAGTTTTATTAATGTAAATAAAATATTGAGTTAAGGATATATTACGAACCGAAATGTACATAAACTTTGCAACACGACATATCACTTATGGTGTGACTAGGTACAGTTGTGGTTTTGTTGTTATAAGTCTAAATATATACACACGAAGCTCAGAATATACTAATATGAAATCTTTGTCAGGAGTAATAAGTTGTTGTATACATTATTTTGAAGATATAAATGTACGCATCTTCTTATCTATTACTGTAGTCAAAACCAATTAGAATAATTTTGTAATATCCTTAAACTTATTACGATTAAATATTATCAATTCAAAAACAGTACGCTCTTTATTTTGAAGGCTGTAACTGCACATTCGAAAATGAAGCAAAGATTCAATTCGTTACTTAGTTCTAATTTAACGAGATTAACAAATATCTATTTACTTATTTTAATTTTATTAGGTAATGCACCTCAATCGTTTACGATCTTATTTATTCCTTGCGATAGTAATGATAGAAATATATATTTGTATAGAAAAGAAGTGTTCATGCCCCTTGATTCAGCTTGCAGTCTTTATATAAAGGTGTTTTAACTTTGACATATATTATAATATTTTCTTAAACGTATAAAACTATGCGAATATTAATTAGTACAGTAACTTTTCCATAACAAAATGTATTCTATAAGAAATCTTTTGTAAATTTTTTTTTCAAATAATATAATTACGGTTACGCGACATATCTTTACCACATATCTTTTATAAAATTAATACAAACAAACTTAAAATCGTATTCATAAGTTCATAAGATCAAATAAAGATTCGTTTGGTGGATGGAGGACAATAATTTTAACTTTTGTATAAGTACTAAACAGACCAAAGACTACAGATTTTTTTTTTTAATTCAAATGCAATAGAATCGTAAATATGTAGCATGAAATCAAAACTAGTGGCTAAATTATTTTACTTCACTATCAACAGTCTATACGTCCCTCTAATGATAGACTATTAGACCGAAGCAAGCCATTTCACCGCTACACTGGTACAGGATTTTAGTATGTAAGCGGTTGCCGTGTCAACTAGGACTTATCTATATTTATATAGACTAAGTTCTATGAAACCGTCATAACAAGGAATATGTATAACAAAAATAAATAAATATAATTTAAGGCATCGCACTAGTAATAGTGATAACTTTTAATGGTTATTAACCGGGTGTTAATTATTCCAGTTTTAAATTTTAATTAAATATTTAACAAATATACATATTCCCAATTAACCCTACCCCCTCTTCGACTAATTGATGGCCGCAGAGAACTTGCGACGCAAGAAACTCATTATGTATATATAAAGATGTCATTATGTATTATTATTACAAACATATTTTTTGTTTTACAGTGCGATATTTTATATATAGGTATGTATCATTTCCAGTTTTATTAAGTTTAAATTCAGTTTCATTGCAGCTTAAGTTAAGTTAAAGTCCTCATTCTTATAATCTAAATAATCCTGAACTTTGTATTAGGCTTTTTACCTTAAATTAGGAGCTAGAATGATCTCTGATTGACAAAATCGACCGGGGCGATCGTTTCTTTGTTTCCATAGTTGAAGCCAGTGAGCGCCTCCTTTGTTTTGATTGACAATTTTAAATAATATAAAATATGTGGCAGTGTAAGCTATTATATAGTGTTTTAA
Organism: Acentria ephemerella; assembly: GCA_943193645.1. Classification (NCBI taxonomy): domain Eukaryota; kingdom Metazoa; phylum Arthropoda; class Insecta; order Lepidoptera; family Crambidae; genus Acentria; species Acentria ephemerella. Next base: position 5,245,121 of record OW971903.1, on the reverse strand, counting down.
AAGCACCTCGAACTATCATATAGTGGAATATATTAAAGTATACTCTTACTTAAACACACATCTCAATAACACTTCTCTCTCTTCGCTGGTCTCGATTCTGTATCATCACTCACTTATTGAGTGCAATTACTTCACATTTATGTAAAAAAGTAATATTAAAAAACTATGCTATTTGTTAGTATTAAAGATTGTGATTGTGTGATTTTACTCTTAGTAAAACATCTATTTTTTAGCCCAAGCTAAGCAACAAGTTTTCGACCCTCACTTTGCCGCCGGCGCCCAGACCATATAATATAACGGAGAAATATTCATAATAAATAAACTAACACAGAAATAAGAAATATAAATAAAGATGACTGTTCTATCTTTAGATTACTTATTGACATTCAACAAAAATCATTTTTCAGCATTTGGGTATGCGAACGCGAATATCTGCTACTGACATTCGCAAATGCAAATTCGAATTTCAATTATGGCGCCAATTATGAGGTTCAGATGCTCACGTTCAGACTAGTTCTCGGCTGTCTTGTTCTGAGAATAGCCGAGTTGATTCGAAAAAAGCCGAACGTTTTTTTAATTAATTTGTCGTCGAAAGGAAACATGTGAGTTTTGAGGTTAGATTGGGATATATTATTATAAGTCATAAAAAAAACAATTAATGGAATTATTATTAACCTAATCATCATCACCATCCTAAACAGTGCTGGATTAGTCACAAAGCAAGAGTAGCAAATGCTGCGGACCCGCGCAACAACGTTTTCTGATTATAAAAAAGTATTATTCATAAATTAGATTTAGTCACAACTCACAATTACTACGAATCAAATATTTGCAAAAATCATATTTCACACCACACTACACTATAAGTACCTAACCTAGAACAGTCTAAGGGCCCCTTGATAGAATTTGCTACAGGCCCCGCGCTGTCTTAATCCAGCACTGATCCTAAACAACTCGTATACGACCCCACCGAGGGGCACGAGCCTACCCTAAATCAGGGCAACTAGGCCTTAGTCAACCACGCTGGCCAATTGCGAGTTGGTCGACTTCACACTTAACCTAAGAATTTCTTCACAGGTGTATGCAGGTTTCCTCATAATGTTTTCCTTCACCGTAAAAGCGTCGTATAAACACTAAGGCTTATTAACGTACTATTATGTTCAATTTATGTTCATATTCGCAAAACTTTCGCTAATAAAAGTATACACGCCAATAATTGCGATTCATACTAAAGAATAAACAATTAAATTTTAAGTATATGTTCAACCGGGTTTTATAATTTATAACAGCGAAAATATTTTATGTTATTATTAGGTTTTATTGAGTGGACACAGAATCGAGACCACAGCACTATCAACAGCTAAATCTTAATAATGTTCTACGTAAATGATATTATCACATTATATTGTCTAATACTATCTTTTACGTTAATACAATTAAACTTTTCTACTGGTGACACACATTTGAACATGTCTACCATTCATCCATCACACTTTTGCAAAGTTATCATGTTTTAATATACTCTATGAGCATTCTTAAAATTATACGAAACTGTTCTTGTGACGAACAAAAAAGCAAGTGAGCTTGAGCAAGTTTTGTTCGTACACAATCTGTAAAAACGCTAATTTTATGATATATTGTTAAACTACTTAATGACTTCCACTAAACATAGGTTATATCTTTCTTCGAAATTCAGTGTTACCACTACAAAATTTTATTTAAAACACGGGTATTTCGTGTCTTTGGGTGTGCTTGAGTGCGTCATCTATTGTCAACAACATGTTAAAGTATAAGAACATGGCAGCAGCGGAACTGATGTGCCAGACATCATGGGAATCGTAGAACTGAAGCACCGAACACACCGCGTTGTGGTTCCGGGAATGGGCTGGACTTTCCTATTAAAGGGGAGACAATGACTAATGAAAAACCTGACAAAAATATGTTTGGGCAGAGATTAAAGTATAACTTTATAAGCCTAACAAATATCAAGTATACTCTATAATCAATAGTATGATATAATATTGCCAACTTCACTAAAATAAAATAAATGTTGCCTTTTTTACATTAACTTTCTAACTTTAATAAAAAAGTAATATAAAACATGTTTCTTTGCTTTATACAATGTCATGAAAATAATTTTCTTTGCAAACTTAGCACACAAAATATTTCATATTTAACACTAGTAATCAAAATTAAAAAGTTAGTAGAGGTTGTGTTCAAAGGCTGTAGGTATACTCACCGACCACTTGGTCCTGGAATCCAAGAAGAATACGACAGCAAGCACGAGGCTCGCCAGAGTGCCGACCAGGTACAGCCACGAGTGCACCAAGATCCTCTCTCGGTGGATTAGTTTCATGATCACGTAGAAACAGGTATATAACAATGTGTTTCCCATCAGTATATGGAGGAGGTGCCGGGCAAAGTCTTTGCCATGTTCGATTAGACTGTCGAATGTGAAAAAAACGAGATTAATAATAGTTGTGTTCTAAGATGAGATAAATCTGTCGAACTCTTCGAAAAGTTGTTTCCGTATTTGTAAAAATACTCGTTTGTACATTATAATTTATCCATTGCAACTCACAAATTTCACGAACTGGCTAGTCAACAAATAAACTTGTAAAAACTGGCATTCGAGGACGTCTCGTCTGATTACAGATGACCTTAACATCTATATCATTGCCATATTTAAAATATATATGATGGATTGTCAATAAATTGTGACGTCATAGAAAATAATTTAACTTCATTGGTAGAATGCACACGGACCTATATAATGTGAGAACTACAAATGTGTGTGTGTATTCTTTGCCATTAAAGTCATTAAATTTGACTCACATCCACGAAAAAACGACGTGACCTAATTAAAATAAATCCATATTAGTTTTATTGAAAATCTTGAAAACAGTTTAACTATCCGTAAGTGAAGTAGAGCGAGTGTAGTGCAGTGTACGTGTAGTACCCGTGCGCGGCGACGGCCCAGTTGAGGACGTTGGCGGCGGCCAGCAGCGCGGCGCGCGCCCCCCGCCCCCGCCGCGGCCGCAGCCCCGCCGCCCCGCGCTCGCGCAGCGCCGCCCACGCGCGCCGCGCTCTCTCTGCGCCTGCGCATCGACACGGCTCGCCGGTTAACATAACACGGGCGTGTGCCAATCATTTATAACGATATACGAACGCATCTCGACCATTCAAATTCACCTGGATAAAAAGTGGCGAAAGTGCGAGCATATCCTGAATGAAACTAAATATTCGTTTAGTAGATAAGCTTCGAACAATAATAACTCAACTTCTAAATTAGCCAAGCAAAAACGTAATACACATTTAGAGACAACAACAAAGTCGAGACGAATCTAAATTCCCACAACCAATATTATTCTGTCATAGCTTATCCCAAATCATATTACCACATTATCATATTACATATACATATTACATCAAACAGACATCGCGTTGGAATAAAAGTAAAGAATTAATAAAAGGCAACTAACGAGAATAACACAACGCTTCAACAAATTTTTTACATAAACGAGACCAATTAAAACTACAATGTCAATATCGAGTTAATCTCAGCAGTAAAATGTGTAAATCGAAGCAAGGAGCAAGTTTTCTTGTACTAACCGATGCGAAACCGGCCGACGTAGTATATGTTGAGGGTGAGCACGAGGCAGGTGGCCAGATGCAGCACCGTGAACACCACCCAGAACCATACGCTCGGGCACAATATACCGAACAGACCTACGCAACATACAAAAAGCTTTCGAACCATGGCTTATGTAGAAATATTGTCTGTGAAAATAAGTCCATTAAACATCCTCCACATTACAGAAGCTACATAACACTACGTTGCATGTGGGATTTTGCAAAACAGGTTTTGTTGTACTCTCACTAATTTTCCTGACAATTAGGGTTTAAGCAAGATAAAAATAAATCCCTCGAAATGATAATTACAAATTAATAATTTTGGATAATTGCTTATATTTATGATCAACAACAATAAACTATTTGCGATAATCTTTTAAAAAAATATTTACCCCAGATTAGGGGAGTTTTCTTTGCAACGTCAACACAAACCATTTTTTGTTTTTCGATTTTACCGCCATTTAAATTTTGACGTAGAGATTAAAAAAAAATATGGAGAACTTAAATATGGAAGACCTTAATAAGAAGTTACTAACAAGGAATGTGTAAATATACTGATATCTTAATTACTATTTAGACTACTAAAGCATGCGTTCATTACGTTTGCTCGTTTTTGTGAAGGCATTTTTTTTATTGATTTATTCCTAACCTAGATACAAGTCCTTCTATCGCATACATATTAGACTGAAAGATGGAGGCAGTTAGAGCAGTGTGTTCATACTGCATCTTCTAACCCCTTACCACTAGGTATGTAGTTATTTGCAATGCTTTGGATAAAAAAATATACAAATATTTGACTGCTAGAAGGTATCCAGCATCAGTTTGGTAACTTGAAGTGAGATCATACAGTGTTCCATTTAGATTATCTTTATTAGGGTAAGACATTTATTTTGTCATTGAAAAAACTGCCGCCCGCCGATTGCTCTCAATACCTCTGAAGAATCCTTATTGTATTTTTCGAAAAGAGCATAATTTATACCTGTGTAGGCCATGTTCCCATTGTGTTTCATTTTATAGGAAGACCTATATAAAAAAATGTACGAGTTTTTGGCGCGTAATGGCGATATATTTTAATTCGTATATTGTTAGTAGTAATAATTTTTTTAATAAAATTGGTATAGTTTCATTGCAAGAAGGACGGTTTCATCGTACACATTAACATAACATTTCATTTTCCTATTATTTTTTCTTAATCGCTAACATGAATTCCATTTTCAAAATGTTTCTCTTAAGGAAAAGTCATTAAAAATGGCGGGGCCTACCATTAGTCGCCAAAAACTCTATAGGGCAAAGGGATACGATACACCTTCATCCCGGAGCAATAAGAAAATAAATAGCTACATAAGACATGGCTGTCAGAGCTTCGCTTCCCTTTGCCTTTTCTTTTATTTTGGAAATAGAGTGAATTTTCACAAAAAAATGTACGATACCAAGTGCCATGATCACCGCTAGCAGCATAAAAGTAGAGTGCGCGCTCACGTTGACGTCGGCGTGCCGGCTCTGGTACAGCTTGACCATGCACAGCGTCGCGATCACGTACATGAACGACGAGTCTGGCCGACCAACATATTCATATACAGAGTGACCCAAAACTTTACGGTAAAGTTGACACAGTTTGTTGGCTTTATGGCATAATATTACAAAATAAGGCTGTGTGATTTCGAAATACTATACAGAGATTTGATCGAAGTTTTGTTTCCAAGTCATGTATGATTATATATTATTAAATATACTATCTTTCTATCTCTGTTATACATAAGCTGTCTTACTAAAAGCAACTAATTATATTATTTCTCACAAGCGTAGTTACAAGCTTGTGATATAGACACTATGATAAAGCAGTTACATATATAAAGTTAGTAATAAGTATATGTGAGAAATAAACTAAATAACAAACAAAATTCATGAATCATGAATAAACATTCGAACTCATCATACAAATATTTGCCCTTATCGAGATTCAAACCCGTGGCTCTCTGGCTAAGAAGGCAAGGGTACGGACCACTCGGATATTCGAATGCCGTATTACTTACTTTTAAATATAAAATCAAGTCTCTTTTATTTAAGGTACTCCTTCATGTCGCATGACCTTAGGACGTCCTGTATATTAAACTGGTATCATCAACACAGAAATGTGTAATATCGGTAAGATAACTTTTATAGATTCCTTCAATAATAACAAAATGTATATTAAAAGAAACATTAAATAATATACTGTACTTTAGTCCCTTTGTTTAAGTGAGTCAACTAAAAATAATTGCGTGCCATACATGTAACGATGTTACTGGCACACATTTCATCATCATTGATGATGATGATGATGATGATGATGAGGATACACGTAACGGCGTATATGTGTAACTAACGTGTTGGGAAATTGTTTGAAAATGTATATATTATAAGTAGGTACAAGATTTTGGTTTTTGCATTTCAGTTACCTGAAAGAAATATATAACTCACCAAACTGGAAGTTCATTTTGTTGGGGCACAGGTGGTAACAAGCCGACAGCAACCCTTCCATAGCCAGCGCGAGACCCAGAGAGTAGAAGAGACCGCGGTGTTGAGGGATACCAGTGTCCTGATATATCAAATATTATCATAGATTACTTTCAGAGAAAAACATGTACGCGGAAACTAAATCTGTCATATACCGCCGATGTACCGTGGTTTACAATAAAAAAAATCTCAGATATAATGACCATAAAATATATAATTATTCTTGTGTAGGTACAAAGTGTCGAAACGAATTCGAGCGCTCTAATAACGATTACGAAAACAAAGCAACTTCCACCATGGTTGGCCGCTAGATGGGTCAATAATAATTTGTTATGTCGAGCTCCTTTGTGCTTCGTCATGCACGTTAAGCTGTTGCTGCCGGTTGTTATGGCAATCGTTTTCAAATTCTGTCGTGACGATACAAAGTATCTCTTAATAATGTACATACGTGTATACATCGGGTAAATAATCAAATATGTATTGGTGGTAGGGCTTTTTCTAGATATATGAGACTAGTTACCACTATCATTTCTTAGTCTGCCGCTATAAAAATTATGTAAAGCAGTTAGTTTTAGATAAGATAGCCAGTTCCTCTGTTGTTGAGGAATCTGGGTGAACTCCGCTTACATCTTCATGAGATCAATGCTAAGAGCTACTCGTTGAGAATAAAGAAATGCTCACTTACTCGTACTTTCCTCCTGCTGACTTGAGCCATGAATATAAGTCCCAACACGACGTACCCTACGTTCGAGTACACGTGGTTGAAGTCTGACAGCGACATCAGAGGGTGCGCGCACAGGAAGTTGTAATAGCATAAATCCTGGTCCCCTATTGAGTACACCATCTACAATAATTGTGCCTAATTATTAATTTATATTCATTTTCCAAATATGAGAGCTGATATTTCTCTATAGTGATGATTCTCATAGATTTTTAGTTGTTATCGATTACACTATCATTTAAAGTTATTTAGGTCGGACATAATGCTTCCGGCGTTCTCTAGCAGGCAACAATTAGAAATAGTAGAAAAAGACAGGTATGACGAGTAAGAAGAAAATATATAAATGAATCAAAGAACTACGATTCCTATGAGATTTCTGAAAATCTGTTATTTCTAAGAATTTTCTGAAACAATTTATAATAAAAATTTAATTCTGTAGAACTGACATTAATTATTTTTAATTTTTAGCTAATATGGTTACCCAAAGTAAAAGTTTATTTATATATATATATATATATATATATATAATATTTAGTAATAGATTTTAGCATCTCCAAATTACTTACCCTCTGATATGTGAAAAGAAGTTGTACAACAGGCAAAGCGTACACCACAGCCACGGTCAATGAACTCCAAAAGTACCTAAAATATATAGATTATAAAAACTTAAATCTAAAAATGTTATGAAACTTACAACAAAGTCTAATGACTTGAATGACATCGTATACATTTACGCGCTAATATGAATAGAAATAATGTTGCCAGTTGAATTAAATCTCCCCAAAAATGTGGAAATTATATGACACGTTTTCATTAAATCGTTTTAGTAGTTTCTTATGTTCTTAAAAAAACTAAAATTTTAAAGAAATAAAGAAAATGTATTAAAAATCCCACAAACATTATCAATATAAAACTTATGCCTCTCACTTAAATTTGACAACATCCAACTTTAAAATGTGTTATGTACATGAGTATAATTATAGATATGTGTTGTGTGTATTATGGATTGTAGTTACTTGTTACTTTTATTGTCTATATAACAACAAATAAGTAGTGACAGGACAGTGTTAGGCAAATAATTTAAACAAAAGTGTTTTCATGATATTGCTGGTCACATCAGGTGGACCATCACCTTGATTGACATTATTTTACATAAAAAAGACTCACATAGCCATAAAACACACCTGAGAGAATAGTATTTTATAATAGTAGCGTCCATTTCAGAGGGGATTCCCCATTTAAGTTGGTTTAAAATAATTGTACTGAATTCCACACTCACTCTATACATGTCAAATTAAAGTATAAGGTCCTATGTACATTTGACATAAAATTGTTTAAAACAATATATAATTAATTGGATGACCTACAATGCTTTCTCTTTATTAAACTGTTACGTTTTTGTGAAATTACGAATTATTTTATTGTAGAACCTTAAGACCGATATGTAACATTATGGTATGCAATAAATAATTTGAATTTCTCCTTACTTTTACAAGATATATATATACCCCTCTAAAATAAACTACCATTAAAAATTTAACATTTCCTTCCTTAACGGCCTTGCTAGTGGGACAACTTCCAATATTACCTTCTTTAATAGATGCGAATAATTTAATTGTGTTCGCTACTGGATTGTTTGTCGTCAATTATTATTAATTTCTCATATAAGTGACTATATGGTTTTAATGAGAAATTAATATTATTTAAACCTAACTGCCTTATCAGTATCGACTACTGATACTATATATCTATATATCTAGTAGCAACCTATTTGCATACGAACAGTAGATTCAAATCACTATATAATTAGTTTCTAAAAACAAAAATGACATGCGTCGTAATACAAGCCTGTATTATAAGTATATATATAACCTGTTAGAGCGCCGAGAGTGCGCAGTGGCAGTAGCTCGCGTCAGGCCTGCCACCGTCAGGGGGCGGGTCGACGCCGTTTGCCATTCGGTCACCGAGTCTGACAGAGTGTCTGCAATTGTCAAACGACATTGTATAGTCAAGAATTCGCTTCGTTATAAATTTACATAGAAAACTTCGAAATAATTCAACCAGAGAAATCTTAATCTGGGCCTTATTCATCCAGACTCAACTTGAAACTAATGCATCCTGATAATAATTTCTAATTTTACATTTTAATGTTAAATCAATTAATTAATTAAAAATTAATGCAGACATTAATATCAATCTTACACTACACCATCCAGCGGACACTGACAAAACGCCGCATAAAATTAGAAGATCCCCCTATACAGATGTCTGTAGGGGATGGGTCGGTTCAATGTTATGTTTTATGACCATTTAAGACCAAAAATTTCACATTATGAAATTATGTTTTTCAGAAGGGTATGCGGCGTTTTTGTTGCGGCGATTTGTCGGGGAATCCTTCATATTACTCTGATACAGAAACAACCATCCATACGGACTCAAGCTCATAAACACTTTAATCTGACCCTGACATGCTTTATTCGTATCTAATTTTAGTGGATATTCATGTTTTATACAAATATATATTTAAAAGAAAATTTTCAAATTTAAAATTTTATTAATCTATTAAATATGCGTCCTTATTATAAATGTTGCCACATTTTATTCCTAATTCCCATCTATGTTTAAATATTATAACACAATACCTTCTTCCCATTTGTTCCCGTTAATGACTGCTGTGGTTGATTCAATGCTGTCTTGAGACCCCGAAGGCCCGGGCACATCTTCTATGATCACCTCTTCTGTTGACAATTTATTGACAATACTTTTTAGAAGATTGTTTAATATTTTTTTTAATTATATCATATTTTAAATGAAGTCGGCGTAGCCCAATTCAATCAATGAGTAAATCATTCCCACCATAGTGTTTATAAAGTAATGAAGTAAAAAGGAAATCATAGTTTCACCCCATAGGATAGGCTCTGCATGCATGGCGATCAAACGGTAAAAAATATATAGATTATTTAAGTTTGGTTACACTTTTTGTAAGTTAAACATTATTGATATTATGAATTAAAGATTATGGTTGAAATAAAAGTTGATTAATCCACAAAATATACAGCATGGCCAAAAAGAGTAGAATTTATATAAGGAAATGATTTAGACATTAAAAGACTAAAGAGAAGAGAGGGACCCTTAGGACATCACCGCCATTCCTAAATCGGTCGTGAAGCTGTTGCTATGTTTGAGTGTGAAGAAGCAGATACTCAGTACTAGGGATGTTATGGATATGAAATTTCGGATACGGATTGGATACGGATATAGAAATGATTATTATACCGAATATGGATACGGATACGGATATGAAATTATTTCGGATTATCCGTTAGTTTCGAATAATTTCGGTTACGGATATTAGATTTTTAAGGAATTTCAAAAGTATTAAATATAATAGCTAATAAAATGGTTTTATTTGGTAGGAACAAAAATCAGTCATTTAAAATATTAAAATTAGAATTAAATTTGGAATGCTCTAATGAGCATTCCAAATTGCAATCAAATTGCAAGCATTCCAATGTGTAATCACATATTTATTACTAGATTTTAAGTTTAATGGCATCACAGCTTTCTTTATTTATTATTATTAGTTACTTAATTTTCACTTGCTCTGAATCATACATCGTCTTTCAACTTAGAATAACATTAAACATATTTAATTGTCAAAATTTATCACAGGCAAATTATACTTAACAAAAAGTTTTAGTGCAATAATGTGTCGCAATTATGCTCCGCCCCTTATCCGATATTATCCGAAACTTTTATTTCGGATTCGGTTACGGTTATGGATATTAATTTATATCGGATATCCGATAGTTTCGGTTACGGTTACGGAGCTCCCTAACATCCCTACTCAGTACAATAACAGGTCATGGGACGTATTAACCTCTCTAGTCTTCAGAATGTGAACATACCTGTTGTATCAAGTGGTTCCTGGATATTCTTGGTGCCCATTATCACTTACCACTATGCGTCATCTGCTTTACCATTCGCTGCACAAAAATGTCGTCACACCGTCGTACCTGCTTTGATTTGTTGAATGAGCGGCAGCATGGAGACGATGATCGCGATAGCTAGTATCAGAGCGAGGGTCGCCCCGGCGCCGATGATATACTCCTTATACGATATAGTCGCTATCACCCGAAACCTAACAAAACACATAAGTCAAAGTCAAAGTCAAAGTCAAAAATAACTTTATTTAAATAGACTTATTTACTAAGCTCTTTTAAATCGTCACAACAGGGAATATGTATAAGAAAATAAATAAATATAATTATAAAGGCAATAGTCATAATTTTACTGGGTATCAACCGGGCATTTACTAATTGTCCCAGTTATAGTATTTAAATATGTACTAAATAAATTGTTAGTTTTAATTTTAAAATAACACTTATTTTAAAATTAAAAATAACACTAGTATGCATATTCCCAATCAACATCATACATTTCTTATTACGATGGAAATACGAAGATCACATGTTAATTGGCGGACTTAATGCCTAAGGCATTATCTACCAGCCGACCAATAAAATGAAGTGATAGCCACCGTGCTTTTATGTAAAGTCATTGTAATAATGCAAATCAACAATAAGTATTCAAAGGTTCTCAGTTAAATTGATAAATAAGTCGGCAATAATATAGTGACAGAACTAATAACTAATGGCTGAATGATGGTAGTGGATCCACGCCTCTGTTAGGGCCTGCAGGGGTCTGTGGCACACTGAACAAATGGAACACATCCTATGTAACTGTGATGCTGTTGCTAGCAAAAGAATGAGTCTCTTTGCACTGGGCTACCCCACTCCTGAAGACAAGGCTGCTGTCTCTATGCGTTTCAAGTAAGCATTCCAAGACAGTAGATACTATGATAAGGGACGCACAAAAATACCGTTGGGTCTAAGTGCTCATGGAGTTGTTCCTGGCCCTTAATAAAGATAAGGTAACTGTTATATAGTAATGTTACCTGAACGCCTTGATCCTGTCAGCTGGACTCGTAGGTAGGGCAGCGTCCCGGGTACACGCGTCATCGTTTTCGCGGACTATGAACACTATGTAGAACCCGTGCGGGAACATCGCTTGCTAACATACAGAGGAAGAAAACTCTTTCAGCCATTATCATGTCATTCTGTACCTATATAAATCTCTCAACATCAGCGATAACTTTTTTGATTAACCACTTTTCCAAAATCAACTGATAACACAGATGCCCATAGCGAAATTACTTTAATTACTAACCCTATTAATTTTGCGTATTGAAACAAAATACTGACCAATTTGAAAACTTAAACAGTTTTGGTTTCTGGTTTTTTTTATTAATTTTCCCCAACATTATTATTTTAACACACACCTAAGTCTGTTTTTACACGGTAGATTGGTTCCAGAAGAAGCCGTGTAAAAAAAAAACCGTGTAAAAAAAGACATTGATCTTATACAAAAATGTGTGATTTGTTCCTAATCTCTAAAACTTATTAAAATTAGAGAAAAACAAGAATTTTTAAGAACAACAATTCATGTTTATTTTATTAAATCAAATATATAATGCTTATTTTCACAAGCATAGTAATTAATGATAAAAAAGATATGCACTCTAATCTTAAAAGTAATATAAATTAAATGTATGGCAAGTTCAGGAACTAAAAAACTATGTTGTGAACGAAAAGAATAGGTTATTCAATTTTTTGTTTGCAAACTATCGATGGTTTCAGACTTTTTTCTTTCATAAATACTTTTTTGTGATATGAACATACTTCGCAAAAGTTAAATTTGACAAAAAAAATTTAAGTACATAAAATTTCAAATCGTGCTAAATGGAATAAAATCGTGTAAAAAAATTAAAAATATTCAATTTTCAAACCGTGTTATATCAAAACCGTGTACAAAAAGACCGTGTAAAAACAGACTTAGGTGTATACTTAATAATATATTCACCATGCCTAAAACCTCATTGTTTTAACTGGCGCGATGGTGTTGCTAGCTAAATAACCTAAAAACGACAAAAAATAATTTTTAAGGTGTTCTTCAATGAAGTATCTCTTAACTTGGCCATTATATTTTTCTCCAGATGTATATAGGTCACACAAGGCCTCGGGAAGGTCGTGAAACCTCTACTTCATATCATTTAGCTATTTACAATGATGAATTGGTTATCTAATAAAAACTGTTTTCTGTCAACCGTTTGACATAACTGCTAAAAGAACTTTAGCAGTTATGTCAAACGGTTGACAGAAAGCAGACAGAAAAGTCGCGGAGCACGAGGCATTTCGTACATCGACCTCTTGGCCTACAGTCAGAATTTAATAAACATTTTGTATTACGTGTAGTTTTTATAAAATATTTGAATGTGAAAAAAAACTAGTAACCTAATGAATTAAATAATTTCCAATAATAATACCTTGTCAGATTTGTTATATAGTTATTCAACGATCGTTGGGAAAGTAAATTTTAAAATAATTAAATTCAATAAAGAAACCGATATCATTGGTTTACTCATACATTCTCTATCAACTTTTTGGGTGAAACCATTAACATAATACTTAAAACAGTTGCTCCGTGATGAATACAAAGTACCACGGTGTGACGTCATACTGCATAACTCGTTTCTTAGGAGCGGTTTTTGAGCGAGACAATAAATCCGCTATTCAAATTGTGGTGTCTCGGGTAGTTCCCATGCTATCAAAACAATTATTTCACCAGTGTTTCTATAATCAAGCGTTTAATAAAACATCGAAAAAAAGAATTTTCATCATGCCTATGTACCGCGCGTAAAAACTAAATGTGAAGAAAATATACTTTGTTTTATCCTCGGTCGATCGAGATGCTGATTCTGGGTCATTGGAGAAATTTATAGTGCTTGCAAAATTACTCTGTATAATTTATAGTGCTTGCAAAGTTACTCTGTATAATTTATAGTGCTTGCAAAGTTACTCTGTATAATTTATAGTGCTTGCAAAATTACTCTGTATAATTTATAGTGCTTGCAAAATTACTCTGTATAATTTATAGTGCTTGCAAAGTTACTCTGTATAATTTATAGTGCTTGCAAAATTACTCTGTATAATTTATAGTGCTTGCAAAATTACTCTGTATAATTTATAGTGCTTGCATAGTTACCCTGTATAATTTATAGTGCTTGCAAAGTTTCCCTGTATAATTTATAGTGCTTGCAAAGTTACTCAGTATAATTTATAGTGCTTGCAAAGTTATCCTGTATAATTTTTCTACTGACCGTTAAGGTGATACCGCCTTTATTCGTCATAGTCAAGTGATACCCTTGATAGAGCACGTCTCGTTCATTGTCGAACACGGGACACTGCAACCAGTACAAATATTACAATATCAATTCCAACATTTAAAACAAACCACAGTGTAAGTACAGAAATGATAGTAAGCCAGACATGAGAATCATTGTGGGCCCGGACACAGCTGTTATAAGAAATATATATAATGAAAATTAAAACCACATACCTCAGATCTAAAGAGATCCTATTTCAATTCTATGTCGCTTTAGTTGATGGCAGGGCTATTTATAAGCCTGCCTAGCTTACCACCAGCGTACCTCAGTCTGCCGCCATAACAATAATGTTAACAGCATTGTTGTGTTTCGGCTGTTGGAGGTAGATTACCAGTTCCTCTGTGGTTGAGGACTCCGACTGTAGTTCGCTTACATATTAGGCCTTATCTTCACTTACCATCAGGTCAGATGAAGGCCAAGAGCTACCCGTTAATAAAATAGGGAAGACGGTGATACAAACACATCTCTGCAGGGTCTACCACAAAGTAAAAAATCATACGTTTTCCATTTAGCGATAGCTGTTATTGCAAGCCATTTTATCTATTCGGCTTATAAAGATAGCTGTTACAGATATTTATTTATAATAATAACGTCTCGTCCCAACTTCGCGGCCATTTGAAGAGATTGGGACTGGGTGATGGACCAATTATTGCGAGACTCCAGCGGGCAGTTGCTCGATAACGCCAGAATGGTCTCTCTGTCGTCCTGAACCTCGGCCGTCTGGCCTCCTCTGTCGAGGAGTATTCTCCCATCCCTCGAGCCGTGGAGGGATTGGGAAGAGTTAAAATTGGTTTTTTAAATAATAATAATAATTATATGTTTAATTGACTTACAGAGTTATTCTGGATGGACACAGTGGCGCAGATGTCGTCGTCTGACTCAATCATTAAGATCACACTCTTTGGTACTGTGTAATTGAACCTGAAGGTATTTTCACAAAAAGAATGCATAAATGTGAAGATATCAAAAAGTACGTGAAAGAAAGAGACAGATCTAAATCTCTCAGTATTCGCGTGCTGTGCCGCCCGTCCATTGGTCACACCGCTGAGCTATTGTCATTGTAATTCTAACGACTTAAATCTTTGAACACAGAAGGACGCTAAGTCCTTCTGTGTTCAAAGATTTAAGTCTAACGTCGAAGTAGATTTGATTTAATCTAATATATTAAAGTCTCGTGTCACGGTGTCTTTACCGAACTCTTCTGAAATGGCTTTTTTTGAAATTTTTAGTCTGAGAATACATTGAAGACTATTTTTTATACCCATATATATATATATATTATGGTAAAAATGGAATTTGTAAGACACATAGTTTAAGAATGTAACAAGTCACTATTACATTCCCCCGTAATTTTACCTTGTTTAATTTCACTAACTTTTTACAATAATTACAGGCCAATGTAATACCTGAGATAAATCCTTACACTAGGTGTCTAATAAAGTCCACGTTTAGTATAATTAAAATATTACTTGATATTCTAAATCTTCGGTGGGAAAATCGTGGTAATAACTCAGTGGTTTCATATTCACCTGGGTAAATATCGCCAACCCTTGTCCACTGTCACGTTATGGGGGGTGCTGTCGAAGGAGAAGTAGTAATACTTGGGCGTGCTCGGCTTCACGGTCAGGTTCAGCTCCTGGGCGGAAACTTACGAGTGATTTAACCGTTTTAACCAATTGCGAAAACAACGAGTTATCATTTCGCCGTCCTGATTCTGATAGGGTCCGAACGATGTGGTTTCCATAGCGAAAACAAAGCAACTCTCGCCACGGTAGGTCCCCGGATGGGTCAAACAAATTTGTTATCTCTAGCTCCTCCGCGGTTCGGAAGGTATATTAAGTCGTTGGTCCCGGTTGTCATGGCAACCAGTTTCACCCACCAGCGAGGCGGTGTTATTGCCCAAACTCCTTATATGTTTCTCTTATGACGGAAACTGTCTCTTAATTAAGAATATGGCTTTCTCTCATTATGTACAAGAAAAGGATAGACGTATTATAGAACTGTCAAGAAACTTAAGCCATAGAAGGAATTAAAGATAAATGTATAGAGATCCCATCCAACACTTGCAATGTTCAAATTCATTCAGGTCAAAATTTGGTTGACCGTTCGTCAATTTAGATATACAATTACCTAGCTTGCCTAGTCTTTCATTGTGTCAATTAAGCAGTCACTTTTTTGCAGTAACCTGATTCTAGAGTCACGCTAAAGTTCCATATTATTTTTTCTAATCATATTTTTTATTTAACATTTTTGTTTCAATGTTAGGGTGTGAAAAATTCACATAAAATATTCTTGTATTTTCAACGATCAGCTTACGATAGTTAATTTATAATAGTAACGGGTAAAACCAAGTTTAATTAGGCTCTAAAGTTTATCCGACTGTCGATCTCAAGAGACTTGTCTTCTACTTGTAAAAATTTCCATACAATACGGAAAGTATATAATATGGCAGTTTTCGAAGATAATGGGAATTAGGTGTCAAATTTCAAACGTCATTTTTGGTTTGAAGGTACTTTTAGGGCCGGGAAGGTGAAGAGGTAGGTGTATATCGCATGCTGTACTAGCTATACGAGCAGATAGACTAGTTCAGTTGCTTACCATCTGGCGGTGTCGAGCCATTTACTGTGCATTTTGTAAAGAAAAATAATTAAATCATCATTCGATGCACATATGTCCATACGAGCATATAGACACCACCCTAGACAACTACAACTTGCTGGACCAAGGTATGACTCTTTTAAGGGAGCCAGAAATCGACATCAGAATCTGAGCTCTCAGTGATCATAAACAACGGCGCTGTTTCAGAAATTCAATTCTATTACGACAGTCATAGAATCTTTTTATGTTTGTAGTAGTGTTGTGTAGTACTTAAATCTTTAAGTTACTTGTAGTGTTGTGTAGTACTTAAATCTTTAAGTTAATTGTAGTGTTGTGAAGTACTTAAATCTTTAAGTTACTTGTAGTGTTGTGTAGTACTTAAATCTTTAAGTTACTTGTAGTGTTGTGTAGTACTTAAATCTTTAAGTTACTTGTAGTGTTGTGTAGTACTTAAATCTTTAAGTGTAAGGTGTGTGTCTAAAACATTATAGTTATTATTGAGCACTCTGAAAGCTTAGACGATTCTGAAGATGACTGTACCCATCCAAAATATGTCATAAGACACTGTTCATAATTCCCAATCAGGGTTATATGTAAAAAGTGTCAAATGCTTAATTTAAGGTGTGGTGTTACTACGTAACTTACCCTGTCAACTTGTACAAAGAAATCCCTGATTCGTCTCAGTTTGATGGCGGCTGTCACGTTGGTTTCACTCGATGTTGTAAGTTGAAGGGAAGGCCGGTTCACTGATGTCACATCTAGAGGGAACATTCAAACAAATATACGTTTGCTTGAGACGATGTTCAAAGGTCAAAAGTCAAAAATATCTTTATTTAAATAGACTCATTTACTAAGTTCTTTTAAATCATCATAACAGGGAATATGTATGAGAAAAACAAATAAATGTAATTAAAGGTGATAACTTTAAGTAGGTATCAACTGGGCATTTACAAATTGCACCAGTTATAGAATTTAAATATGTACTAAACAAATATGCATATTCCCAATTAACCCTACCCCCGCTTCGATTAATTAGTAGTTGCAGACTCTCAGCCTTTAGTATTAATAATGACATTTACAAATCACCTATGTCATTATTTATTAGTATTACAATTGCATGTATCAATTGATTAAAATATATTGCTTTAAACTGCCATGGTCATTAATATATACATAGTTATTAACGGAATTTATACGAAACAAAAGGGATATGGTATAAATCCCGTTAATAATTATCTAAAAATTAATTATTATGTTAATACAACACAATTATTTTGAAACACAAATTATAGAAACAGTATGAAACATGTCATCGTCACAAAAAACTGTTGTTAGGAACCATGTCATCGATTAAACGACTTAAAAAACGACTGCATACATACTTTTCTTGTGACTAAATCGATGACATGGTTCCTAAGAACAGTTTTTTTTTATATATATAAAGCACAGCAAATGACTGACACCACCTGATGATAAGCAGTAGACGAGTCCAAATGTGAAGATAGTGAAGCATGTGACATACTACCCTAGCCACCCTCACCTTGCCGGCCCAAAAAGTGCTTTTTCACGCCTCGTTTAAAGGAATCCGTGTTATAAGAATGAGGGAATACGTGTGCTGGTAAGGAATTCCATGCTCTAGTTGTGCGAAAGAGAAAGGAGTCACTATATCTCTTCATACGTAAAGAAGACGTGGCTACAGTAAAGGAGTGACTCCGTAGACCAGAATATTATTAGATGTTAGTAAGCCTTATATTGACAGGGTCGCCGTATGTCGACGTACGTCAAGAGTGTTCAGTACTCACTGGGCCCCGCGTCGTGCGGGCACAGCGTGCGGGACACGTCCGTGAACTTGAGCACCGCCGCCACCGTGGCCACCTCCAGCGGCAACTCCCACGACGTTATACCTTACACACATTAAGGGGTACTAGCTACATATATTTATTTCAAGGGCAGTCAACAAAAACACATACCAACAAAAAATATTTAACTGTAGCATAGACATTAAATTAAGTATAGTTTTTAATTAAAGACAGCCACGGCATGCGATGTGGACTAACAGTTATAATTATAATATCTTAAGTTTATATATTGAAACAACACAAAAAAAAATCTGAAAGTAGATCTCGCTTTATCAGCGTTACTAGGGTGTTAAAGAGGCGTCCTTGTCTCTGGTGGATTTCTAACCGACCTACATCATCTCCAGGGGAGGTATCCTGCTGTCTCTTAGAATGAGGTTCCCATGAGGGAGCGACAGACCTGAAAATGCGTCTAAGAGCTCGGACCTCGGCTCAGGTAAGTCTTATTATGGAGAAGAGAATCCCCACAACTTGCCTCGGCCAAGTATAGCGCGACCAGTGTAGACCAGATCTTCGCACCCTTGTTCGACGTGTGCGGTGTACAACAAGTGACGTATGCGAGTGTAGGAGCCTTTTTCCGCTCGTGATCGGGTCGTAAATATTTCGTTGATAATTCCAAATCACGTGTAAAGTATTACTAGCCAAGTAAATACATATAACTTCTTAGTTACAGTTCTACTAACCACTAGTACTACTAGTTTCTTGCTTCTAAATTGTCTAAGGTTCATTTATAATCGAAGCTCTGTATCTTATAGCTTGCTTTGATGGGTGTTGCATCGCCCTCTCACATAGCCATATCTGAGTAGGTAGATGGATTCCTCCTCAAAAATAAAGGTCATAAAGAGATGTTACCTTTCTGCTGCGTCGCTGTGATGAAGAGCGGATGATTGCTGGTGATACTGTCATTTGTAGAAACATGCACTCTCGTTGGGTACCCATGCCACAGATCTGTATCCTGTAAACAAATTTGGATAAGGGGCCGTTCAAGTATTACGTAAGCACCCAGGGGGTGGGGGGTCTCTGTTTTGCTTATTTTGGATGATATGGGGGAGAACGGGGGTACCCGATTAGGGGAATTACCGCGCGCTATTCACTTGTCTAATTAATGCATCTATCAGTATTGTCTTGTTTGGATATTAAACGTATTGTAAGCATTGAAAGTTATCATTTGTGTTACCGTTGATGCAATTAGTCAAAGTTTAACGTTTTAATTATTTAATTAAAATGTCGTGTCATATAGACAAATCCAAGTTATACCAAAAACTGTTTGAAAGTTTAAAAAATCTCACACAGGGACGAAAGTACAAAATGTACAAAAGTTAGTTAACGAAGTTTGGCCAAATTATAAATTACAAGCAAAGTCAGACAAGGAACTAAATATAGATACTATTGTATCTAAGAGAATTGAAGAAGAATTGCAAGCGTATGAGTAGTTTCTCTTTACGTTTTATAACAATAAAAATGTTTAAAAAAATGTTAAGACATCTGTTTACGTCATATTTGAACGGCCCCTAAGCTCTTGATATTATAAGTTAACGCTGCATTGACTTAAGGGCTAGTAGTCGGGTTTGGTTACCAGATAATATTTCTCCATCTTACTTTCATCCATGCAGAACAAATTATGCATTACTTATAGGTTATGTTATGGATACTAGTTAATGGAGAAATATAGATACTGAAATATATTATGGGGCCTTTTATTTATCCATTCCCAGATATATGCCTCCCTCCTGTTCCATTGCTGGTGAACCCATGCCTGGCTCATCCAATTAGGTCCTCTGTGTCACCTGATATCATCCTCCGGCCCCTCAGTAGCTGAACTCTGATGTGAGTGTTGGCTCAAGATCACTATTCTAGCACTCTCCTCAATCAAACAGTTAGCATCAGTATTTCAATAGCCACAGTGACCCAACAAGTTATTTTCTTTCATAGTGATATCTAAAGTAAGTTTTCTCTAGTTAAGGACATACAAAAATCACTGAAGAATTAGTTATGTCTCACCTCATAAAAGTCCAGGAAATGTTCTGAAGTCTTGTTGACAGTCACATTTATTATTTCATCATATTTGTACCTGAAATAGTTAAAAAGAATACACAGAGTTATTAATTGAAAGATCCATTGACAATGAATATCTCCAATAAAGTTCATTTTAGCTAAACAAATACTGCACTATTTGCAATCACAAACTTTGAGAGCAATTATGATATGAATTTTACTGCTGTAAGATATCAGGTTTAAAAAAACTTACATCAGCATAATTATGTTTTGCATATTCCGTGTGCCAAATAAATGTTAAACATATTTATAATTAATATTAATATTTATTGGATTACAGTATTTTGAAATTAGTTTAGGTATAACAATTTCACAGCATGAATACAGTTATCAATAATTACAAATTGAGTTACTAACGCGACAAATTAACAAAACAAGTCATTTTATATTAGGTAATAATTAAAGTTGTCTTGTTTAACTAAACCTATGTTAATATAATACTGATGTCATTGAAAAAGGTACTTAAGATAATAATGATACAATAATAATAATATTAAGATATATTAATATGATGATATTGTCATATATTTATTATTTTCCTCATATAAGTATTCAGTATTCTTCTCTGGTATATTAAATCTTGTTTCATGAGACAAATCAATTTACAATTAAAATATTTATATAGTCTTCAAATTTGGAAAATCCAAATAATTATATTTAATAACTTAAGAGAACATAAAAACATTACCAAGGCCAAAGGAAATGATTTGTTATTAAAATTATGAGTGTCCATAAAGTAACAGAATAACCTTACAAAAGTTTCTCTTCCGTTCTGAAGGAGCTGATGGTCTACATGTTAAATTAAGCTGTTGAAAAATAGTTTGGTAGATATTGAACTTGTAATACAGTATTTTTTGTTAAATAGAGAAAATAATAATAAAGGAAGTGCCATTAGGAATTCCATGCTCTGACTATGCGACAAAGAAAAGAGTCATGATATCACTTACTGTAGATGTTCAGATAGTGAATGAATGCCTCTGTTGACAAGCACATGTGCTCTTTTAGTAAAAATGAGATGAAATGCTATGAGGTTAAAAACTGTTGAGAGCACGCTCCATGTTGCAACCGATAATATTTGTCATGATACAATTGCAGATGGTCTACATGTGTATCTGAATGTCATATTTTTTTAAATTTTACGTTATAAGTAGCCTTGCTATTAGTAGACATTGCACAAAGTGCTAGACTCTACTTGGCGCAATGATCAACTCACAAAGTACTTTGGATCGACTGGTCAAGAACATGTCTATAAGTCCATTATGTTTTTGGTCCCCTTATGGTAAATGGTGACCATTGTATAACGGCAATATCGGGTATAGCATAGTAAAATATAATTCAATTAAAAAGCAACCTTTACTTGCTGTTATTTTCATCAAAATTATGATTACACAGGCAAAAATCGTACTTTTTATCAAATACGAACCAACACAACTCATTTATAAGTTGGATCTACCTTTTCCTGCTACTGCTGACTCATAGCTTTTGGTCAGTCATGCATCCCGGGGAATTACCAATCAAATAAAAATACATACAGATACGTAAACAAATAAAGACTTACCTACTATAAATGAAAATCTTACTATCACCAAAATTGCTACTTATCACACCTTCTGAACAATACACATTTAGGAAGAGCGATAAGCTTAATAAAATAACACAGAACATTTTTATACTCTTTCCTACAGTAGAAACTATTCCAATCAGCAATCATAACATAACGACCAGCATAAACCAGTTGTTTGAACTGTCATGTCAACGAACTGACCACAGATTAGAAAGAGTATGTCTAAAGACGTGAAGTTGACGTCTAATGTCCAACTGACTGATAGCCGTATCAGTGATTTTCAAATGGGTACATTCCATAACGCTAATCGTGAATTGGAAGAAATGGTTAATTTATCTTTGCAAACAGACATTTTCACCGATAGTATTTAATCAAAATTTAATATTATTACGTTACATTATTTCAAATATTTTATAGAAAGTATGTGAATTTATCTTATACACTTAATTATTGTAGAAAAATATATTGAAAAAAATTTAAGCACTCAAGTATGATGTTATATCTTAGAAAGGGATGCCAAACGAAATTATTTTTATCCTTTATTTCTGGCTCCGGAATACCAGAGAGGTATCCTCTCTATGGTGTATCACCATTAAGGATTTTTCGAACACTAATGGGAGGAGCTACTACTTTCTTGATGGTTTAATAATAATAATTACAATGGAATGAAATGTTAATGATTACGATAAAATGATATGTAAATGAGAATGAAATGATATGAAAATGTTTAAAAATAACCTACTTCAATTTGACTAAAACACAATATACGAAATATCGCACCCAACTGTTTTTCTTGAGTTTCACAAACAAACATACAAGAAAGCAAATAAATATAGTACATACATACTTTAACTATTTCTTTATTTAGTTTGCTTTTGAGAGACCGCTGCCTCATGACCATATGACAATCTGCTTTAGAGTCGGATATAGTCATCATCGTTCAATAATAGTTGATAAATTTGTTGATGACTCGAGTTTTTCAGGAGCAATAAGTAACAAATGAACGCTTCACAATATTTAACGATCGTTATCCTTGAACGCGTCAATAGTAAATAGATTGAAAATGGCGTCGTTTTGCCGAACAAATGAATCGAAGAATTTACATTTTAATTAATTTCTTCTCACATTTTCAAACTTTTCACGTTTTGTTGATTGTTTCTTCTCTACAATATTTAATTAAGTGATCGTGTTGTGAACAGTGTGGTGGGGTATTATTTAATTTGCTAAACTGGCGAAATGTTGCCGTGTCTTTCTGTGGCCTGCTAACTTGGTTCTGTTTACATGACTTCGGCGAGGGGTTGTCGCCTAGAATGCTATCAACTGTCGAGGAGAGCAGCGGGT
Source organism: Acentria ephemerella (assembly GCA_943193645.1). Classification (NCBI taxonomy): domain Eukaryota; kingdom Metazoa; phylum Arthropoda; class Insecta; order Lepidoptera; family Crambidae; genus Acentria; species Acentria ephemerella. The sequence goes on along the minus strand of OW971903.1, from coordinate 5,221,572 downwards.
ACGACTTTCAGGACCCAGATAACGTCGAAAAATGGAGAGGACTTCTTATCAACCCTCTCAAAAAGGTTTGTGTACAAACGCTCAGAGCCGATTGTTGTCCTATTTTGCAGTATATCTTATTACTACTACAAAGAAATTAATTGAAAGTGTTACAAAAAGGTTTCACTGTTTTTAAAAAAGTAATTAGGGAGAAATAAGTGATAAAAAGCGTCTCATATGTTAAGTACTTTTGGTGGTGCTGCCATGCATTATTCAAGCCCCTTGATAAGTTATCGAAAATTATTTCATTGGAATCTGATCCTGATATAATTCTCCGAGAAATGTTTGCATGTCTAAAAATATATTGTTGTGTTAAGTATGTTATTTATGGGCTGTACACTTATGTGATATGCTTCAACATATTGGAACATGTGCCAGAAAATTATATTATTTTGCTTATTAAATATAATTCTTTATTCGATTGTTTTTACTACATATCTTGTTTATTTAAATTACCTATGATAGTTCTTAGAAAATAGCTAAAGGTAATATCAAAATGTATTCTCAGTCAAAATAAAATAGGATTGCACTGGTGACTAACTTCACTGCACAAAAGAAGGTCAACAAAAGTTTTAATAATACCATAGTAGTATTAGGAATAACAAACATTTTCATGATTCAACAATAAATGTTAGATATTTAAATTTATTTTTAATATATAAGAGTAGTCATTGAAGAGAAGTTATTTTTATGTGTTTGAAGTCTGAACTTGCTGACAGTATACTATAACACATTTGTAATTTGTATACATATTATAGTATATACACTTCTGCTAAGAGTCAATCCTTATATGACTAACAATAATAAAATAAATAATAACAATAATATGAACAATTTAAAATGGTATTATTTTTTGATCCAATGTACCACCTGACCTGACTAGATACTGTTAGGCTTTTATATAAACTACAATGATGAATATGATCAAGGCCCGTAGGGACAAAGGTGAAAAAATGTCCAAATGCACCTTGTAAATACTTTCTAAATATTACAATTCACACACTTTTATCTGATCTCAAAAATACAGTATTTTTTAAAATAAACCTTTATAATAATATTAGGTCTTGAATCCAAATTACTCATGAAATTGGTGATTCGACATTCTGGCTATTTGATCTTAAATATTTCTTCTTTGATTAAGAACCATAAACAAATGTATAAATCTCTTTAGCTGATACATTTGAGTTTTGAAATGAGTCATTCATTTGTTTTTCCTAATTAGTTTTTTTCTTTGGCATCATTCATATCACATAATGGAAAACATGAAATATCTATATTAAATATATAGAAAATACTCTTGGCATAACTAAAGAGAGAATAACTTCAGTTATAAAAGAAGTTTAAAGTCAAAGTCATACTCAAAATATCTTTATTTAAATAGACTAATTTACTAAGTTATTTTAAATCGTCATAACAGAGAATATGTATGAGAAAAATAAATACGATATATTATTAAAGGATAGCACTAGTAATGATAAGTTTATGTGGTTATTAATGGGCATTTGCAAATTGTCCCAGATATGGTTCTCAGATTCTTAATTCTTATTTTGAATTTTAAATAAGTTGCTATATGGTACCCTACTGTAGAATACTTAACTTTCTTCTAAAATCCTGCATGGATATTTCTGTGAATCCTGATAAAACAATGTATACATAATAAGGCTGGAAAGATAACTCCTCATCAATGAAAATCCTAAGGTATCTTTAAAAAAACTGAATCCTGTTACTTCTAGCTCTAATGTGTATACTAATCATGGACATATTGTCACAGGTGTTGGAACAGACACACCCGACGCTAAATGCGGAGGAGACAGCATTGCAGTATGTCGAGTCACTGTGTCTGCGGCTGCTGGCTATGCTCTGTGCGGCTCCGTCGCCTCTCACAGTACAGGTAGCATGTTCATTCACAATTTTTAAAAACAAGAATGGTATAGAAACTTATGAGTACTCTCTTTGAGATCAGATTATTCTTTAGCATCTCATTCAACTCTATCAAATTCCGCCGATTTGAACCATGTACATATTTAGCAATAATATTTACTATTATAGACCACCTATTACGCCACCATGTAATTAAGATTTAAACTTAATGTTTGCAAATTTATTAAAATAAAAACAAAAATTCCTTTTTAAAAAAAATCAATGTCAATTTCTTCATTAAATCACCTGGTGTTGCTAATATCAGCGTCAAGGCATCCACAACAAATTTCGTGTTTGAGCTAACATTTTAAATCTTAGTGTCTAGGGTAGTCTCAGTGCTCATGTCTTGGTAATAAACTATGAATGCAGCTATTGGGATACCTGAGTTCAAGGTGAAGATTCAATAAGTGAATTTAGAAGAATAAAACGTTTCATTGCTCCATTTTCTTATATAGTACTAATGTTATGTAAAAATGTATGTTAGTATTACATATTAATATTACATAGATCCTATAAAGCAACTTACAATGAAGTCCATTTTTCTTTAAGTAAAGGAGAAAAAGAAAAGATGTAAGATTTTTCATCTTTTCATCCAATATTTTCCTTTTATCAAGTCATAAGATCCTATCTCAAATAATGTTTTCATTAAATTATTAATCCGCTCCTTCAGGACGTGGAAGAACGCGTGGCTTGCTCGTTCCCAAAACCGCTGGACAAGTGGGCGCTCGCCGACGCCAAGGACAACCCCAGCGCGCGCCGCAAGCGCATCGTGCTGCCCGTCGATAAGCTGCACCATCTCATACAGAAGGTACCGCCTCGGCCGCGCTTCCTGATCCAAACTGCTTTCACACCACCCCGCAGTGGATGGCCGTGGTGGTATTATAGCCCAACTCTGACAGTCTCTGAAGGCCACTACTGACTTCAGCTCCAGACTCCGTCTTCAAACCCTAGTTCTCTTGCGGATCTAAAATTTTCTGTTTCGACCACGCAGATCAACTCCGAACATAGCTCTCGCCATTGGGTGATTGAAGTTCATAAAGTCTATGGTAAGCGGGCACGTTTCCGTTCAGTTTCTCAAGATGAAAAACTACGGTAGATGGACCCAGGATATCATTAGAGTGTTGTAGTTAGTTAGCTAAGATGTTACCACAATTACAGTTGTTGTTTGTTGCAGGAGGTCCTCCAGTATAAGGTGGATATATCGGTGTGTGTGTTCATGTGCTCAATACTGGAGTACGTGAGCGCGGATATCTTCAAACTGACAGGCAACTTTGTCAAGAAGATTTCGCAGAAATCTGGCTACAATACTATCACGCTCAGTGATATTAAGACGGCTATGTGCGCTGATAAGGTAACTGATTTCTTGTTAATTTATCAGGACTCCGTATTCGAAGGGTCCAAACAGAGCCATATTGCAGTCACATGTCAGTCTGTTACACAAGTTTTTCAGACAAATGGTTATGGCTTTTACAGTCTTCAAATTTACAGAGTAATTGCATATTATTGACTCGAAGCCAATAAAATTGTAAACAAAATATTTTAAAATGTTTTTAAGAAGGGCTCCGATATGGCTAAAAGGAGCGTGAAATACATTTTGGCCTACCCCATCGAGTACTACTCTTTTAGTACAATACAATCATCTCATTCGCCGAAAAAAAACAGTGATTCATAGAGAAAGTTGTTCAGTTTCATGGCCTTAAGTATTACTGCTCATTTTTTACGTCCCTGTATAAAGACATATAGGGTGGAAGTCCTTTAAGTGACAATTTGTTTATTGTCTTGTTTTGTTATTTAATAAATGAATTTCTTTCCTTCTAATCGAAACCAGAGTTGTTGGTACAGTACTCTAGCGAGCTCCTCATCCTAATGTAGGTTTGTTACAGGTGTTAATGGACATGTTCTACCAAGAGAACGACATGGTCGCGTCGGACGGCGGCGGCCCATCGTCCGGGGCGAGCCGCCGCGCCGCGAGCGCCGCCGCCGGCGCAGGGGCCCGCCGGGGGTCGCTCACCTACGCCGAGCTGGTGCGCGACCTGATGACCGACGAGAAGCACTTCCTGAGGGATCTGCATTTGATTATTAGAGTGTTTAAAGATGAAATTGAGAAAATCGTAGACAATGATGCCAGGGTGAGGAGCTTTATATCAATTGTTATCTTATAAACATTAATATAAATAACGCCCGTGTTATAGTAAAACTATACCGATGGGCGTATTTTTAATTAATTTTAAATAATCACATCGTACACTAGGTATTTACGTACCAACAAACTGAAACTAAAACTAAAATGAAACCAGTTGAATCGTCTCTGTGTAGTGTCTATGGGGAGCACGCTGAACATATAGAACACATCCTGTGCAGCTATGATGCTCTTGCCAGGAAAAGAATGTGTCTCTTTGGACTGGGCTATCTCACTCCTGAACATATAAGGCTGCTGAGTCCATGTGTACTTAGTAATAAGTTTCTCGCCTCCTTAAAACCCCGGTAACGCTGTAAAGGCCATAAGCGGCCATCAGTAGTCAGTCAAAAAAAAAGTGTACTTAGTAAGTACGTCTTGGAGGTATTCCAAGACAGCAGACACTAGGAATAAATAAGCACAAAAGATTCAGTGGGTCGAAGTGCTCCGGGAATAATCTTGGCCCTACATCAATATTAGATATGTACCAACAAGTCCCAACTAAATACGATTTTTTAAATAATTATTTTATGCAAGCAGTTCAGGTTGATAATAAGCGGATTAGTGTAGTACTCGTTATTGGCATTGATGGAGAAACAGCCATAGCTTCATATTTCTAGTTCTTGAGCTGGCACTTTTACTCTCAAGTTTGTGTGAGTTTCAATATTCCTCGTGTACCACTCGTGGGCGCACCAGAAATTGTAAATACGATATTTGACAATATTTTTAGCTTATAAATAATAAATACTTAATAATAATATATTTGGAGGTACTGAGAATGCTCTATAGGAAATGCCCCTACCATGTGAAGACACACGCCATGAAGTGGCTAGCAAAAATATGTTTGCATGAATCGAATTAAAGTAAATAAAAGCCTAAATTTGTACTTGTTTGTCGACAGTCAATATCCTTGATCTTCGGTAACATAGTGGATATATACGAGCTGACGGTGACGTTGCTCGGGAACTTAGAGGACGCCATGGAGATGTCGCAGGACTCGCAGCAGCCGTACATCGGGAGCTGCTTCGAGGGTGAGTGTACTGACGCCTGATGCCTGGGGACTTGACGCCATCTATACTTAGAGGACAACATGAATTTCACAAGCTGTATATATTGCTTTTTTTGGGTTATTAAAATGTCAATTAAAATATACAGCAAAAATTGGTATGGTATTAAGATCGAGGGCGGTTTGGTCGAGGGGGCAGTAGCTCTGTCTACTTAGATAGAAGTTTAGAGATCGGGATTGACGGCTAGCTCGGCCATATGACGAACACTTAGAGGCCGTGTGTGTTCGTCGATATCGACCCACCAGTATTATATTAAATATTAAGTAATTTTTTTTTTTCAATTATGTGGCCTGGTAACTAAGACCTTTAAGCCATATCTTCATTAATGTAGTTTTTATCTTTATTTATGGCTCCAGGATACTGGTGCAATGTAGCCCTTTGCCCCATGGAGTTTTTGGCGACTAATGGTAGGCCCCGCTATTTTGTTAATGACTTACGAGAAAATTTTTGAAAATGGAATGCAATGTAAGTGATTATGATAAAATGATACGAAAATGGGATGTTATGATAATGATTACGACGAAATGAAATGAAATCATGTTTTTAAATAAATGAACTTACCCTACAAATGAATGAATGGAAATGAAACACTGAAAAATCTGAATGATGTATTCCATATATTGCATGACTTAACAATCCTTTTTGCCATAAAACTACACCAATTTTATGACAAAAACTACATTACAACACAATATATGAAAAAAAACAAACAACCAGCACCAAACCACCCCCCGCCATTACGCGCCAAAAACTCATATTAAGTTAAAGTAATATTAATATAATAGATTATAACAGGGTAAATCTTGACGTCACTCTCACCTGATGGTAAGTGAAGAATATTTTTTGCGTTAACTCAGTTCGGAAGAAACTGTCCCTGTCTTGCGGATGATGCCATCTCTTTTCTTGCTAGTGACACGTGTATTTAGGTAAAGTGCGTGAGATATATTTGCATAATGTTGTATGGGTTTTGTTGGCTCTAATACATCGGGGATTTAAAATCGTAAAAATGATTAAATTCTAAATTTATAATTTAGTATGGAAAACTGTCGTGATATACAATAAAACTGTAATTTCTGACATCGATACTTCGGGTTTCTTTTACTAGATGGCGTTATTGGTAGTTTGTAGGTGATACAAAGTTCACCAGCCAATTAGTTCTTAATGTAATTTCAGAAATATATCGCATTATAATTTTTTGTGATGATGTTAAAATAGTGTATAGGCCGTGGTAATGGACGTGTGCTTGTGTGACACCCTGTGTGTTGGTTGTTGTTGCAGAGCTGGCCGAGGTGGAGGAGTTCCGCGCGTACGTGCGCTACGCTAACATCGTGACCCGCAAGGAGTCCCGGGACGCCTTGCAGAACATCGTCGACGACCCAGCGGTGAGTGCACAGACATACACGGTCGACGAGCCCGGCTTATAGGGCACTTGGCAATATTTTTTGTTTCATTATTAAATAGAGTATCAAAAAGTATTGCAAAAGCAATCTATAGTTTCTTAGTTATTGAGATATGTTTGAGAGTTATTAAAAATTAAAATACTATGTGGGTGCTGCTGACGTTTATTGTGTAAAAACAATTTTATTTATATTTTCAATAAGTATCAAATTTCTGTATTTTAGAATTAAATAAATTATCATACAAATGCTTGTTAATTAATTGAAATTTTAAGCGAAGTATTACAGCACATATTTTGAGAATTATATGAAAGAAGTTTACTTTGCAGAGGTTACCGAGGCATATAATAAAATTATATTTAATGGAAATATCTATTATGTGGGGCTTTATTAAAGCAATATTTCATTTAATTTCACTGAAACATGTCACTACTAGCCACATATTTGTTGTACACCGCAGTCGTTGAACAAGCGTACGAATACCTGATGACTTTATTATGTAATTTCTTATCTATCGCGAAGGCATTCCTATTTAAAATCATTACTGCTTACTAAAAGGGAAACGTCACAATGATATAAACAGTCTATCGTCAATGGAACTATGGCGTACGTCCAAATGAAAGCTATAGCGATAGATTCAGAGTTGGTCTACAGTGGTCGCGCTGTACGAGGCAGACACAGCACACACAAAGAGTAACTGTTTCGAACAATTTTAATTTACGTTAAACTATGTTAGATACTTTATCACAACAATGAAATATTTTTACTAATGTAAATTGTAAAATGAACATGAACATTGTAATTTAATAATGCATTCGAGTAACGAACAATGAACCCGCCTGCAGCTAGCGGAGCGCCTGGACACGGCGGGGCACGGCTTCCGGCTGGCCGTCAAGTACTACCTGCCCAAGCTACTCCTGGCGCCCGTGGCCCACGTGCTGCTGTACCACCACTACGTGCTGGCCCTGCTGCCCTCCGCGCCCGCCAGCGACGACCGCGAGAGCTTCAAGCAGGTGCCTGTCACTGTCACTGTCACTGTCAATGTCCTACATACATAGTGTGCTGTACCACCACTACGTGCTGGCCCTGCTGCCCTCCGCGCCCGCCAGCGACGACCGCGAGAGCTTCAAGCAGGTGCCTGTCACTGTCACTGTCCTACATACATAGTGTGCTGTACCACCACTACGTGCTGGCCCTGCTGCCCTCCGCGCCCGCCAGCGACGACCGCGAGAGCTTCAAGCAGGTGCCTGTCACTGTCACTGTCACTGTCAATGTCCTACATACATAGTGTGCTGTACCACCACTACGTGCTGGCCCTGCTGCCCTCCGCGCCCGCCAGCGACGACCGCGAGAGCTTCAAGCAGGTGCCTGTCACTGTCACTGTCACTGTCCTACATACATAGTGTGCTGTACCACCACTACGTGCTGGCCCTGCTGCCCTCCGCGCCCGCCAGCGACGACCGCGAGAGCTTCAAGCAGGTGCCTGTCACTGTCACTGTCACTGTCAATGTCCTACATACATAGTGTGCTGTACCACCACTACGTGCTGGCCCTGCTGCCCTCCGCGCCCGCCAGCGACGACCGCGAGAGCTTCAAGCAGGTGCCTGTCACTGTCACTGTCCTACATACATAGTGTGCTGTACCACCACTACGTGCTGGCCCTGCTGCCCTCCGCGCCCGCCAGCGACGACCGCGAGAGCTTCAAGCAGGTGCCTGTCACTGTCACTGTCACTGTCAATGTCCTACATACATAGTGTGCTGTACCACCACTACGTGCTGGCCCTGCTGCCCTCCGCGCCCGCCAGCGACGACCGCGAGAGCTTCAAGCAGGTGCCTGTCACTGTCACTGTCACTGTCCTACATACATAGTGTGCTGTACCACCACTACGTGCTGGCCCTGCTGCCCTCCGCGCCCGCCAGCGACGACCGCGAGAGCTTCAAGCAGGTGCCTGTCACTGTCACTGTCCTACATACATAGTGTGCTGTACCACCACTACGTGCTGGCCCTGCTGCCCTCCGCGCCCGCCAGCGACGACCGCGAGAGCTTCAAGCAGGTGCCTGTCACTGTCACTGTCACTGTCCTACATACATAGTGTGCTGTACCACCACTACGTGCTGGCCCTGCTGCCCTCCGCGCCCGCCAGCGACGACCGCGAGAGCTTCAAGCAGGTGCCTGTCACTGTCACTGTCCTACATACATAGTGTGCTGTACCACCACTACGTGCTGGCCCTGCTGCCCTCCGCGCCCGCCAGCGACGACCGCGAGAGCTTCAAGCAGGTGCCTGTCACTGTCACTGTCCTGCAATCGACTATTAAAATTCTGCCCTCATTGTAAAAAGAACCCCAGATTCCAGAACTGAAGTAGATTCGACATGATATATCCTTTATAATTTATCTCCTTTAAAATATTGTACTATATTATATATATGTCAAGTGGAAGTCAATTTCTCTGTTATATATCACACAAAAGGTTTTTATTCAGTATAAGAGCCGCCGGCGGGCTGATAATTGATGAAAGGCTCACAAATTATTATGTTGCAGGTTGAATGCAATCTTCATCCGATAAAGAAGTTATTAATCAAAGCGCTGGGCAATGGACCAAAGATGTAAGTCTCATAGTGCTTTGTAAATGATCTATGACGCCACGGTAAATTCATTCATACATTTCTCAACTCTTCTTCTTCAAAAGATCCTATTCAGTATACATATTGAGTTCTTATTTCTAGGGATGCAACGCTTAGAATGGCATCTCGAACTCGCCGCCAGCTGGCCATAGAGAAATGTAACGAACTGGCTCGGATAGTGGACAACTGGGACAACAGGGACATCGGCCAGTGCTGCAATGAATTTATAAGAGGTAGTCCAGTTGTACTAACTGTTGCTTTGTCTATATTATTTATGTCTTGGAGTATTTTAATGTTTTCAAGCCTAAATTAGATGTTTGATATTGATATACCCCCTCGATAAATTACATCTTACAGCTTACCGCTGAGAACATTTCAAAAGTGTGTTCAAGAATCCTTACCTTTATCGGATCGGTTCCCTCTTCAAATAATTTAGGTATATAAACATCCTTATTATTATTTAGAATCAAGATCAGAAATCAATTAGCGTGTTCTTATAACATTCTTTAAAAAAAAATCGAAAACAGTTGTAAGCTGAACTAAATCAAACCTATGCCTATTGTGATAAATAAATATATTGACAAGACAACGACATTGGCGTTTTGTATTTGGATAACGCTTTTTTAAATTTATTTGTTAAAATTTAAAAAACTAAAAAATAGTGAATATATAAATAAATATATATAATATTTTATTAGTGTATATATATGTATATACATATAAATAAAATTTGTCATTTTTTATATAAAATATATATAAGTTTCCATTTTATATGTCTATTAAAATAAAGTCAAAAATAGGCTTTTTGGCTTCTGTTTATAAGTCTTTAGTATATGTTATAATTTTACATCAAAATGTGTTTCAAATATCAATATCCTTGTTGCGTGAGTGCCGCTTTAAAATATGATCTGTATGTGTACACGAATCAGTCACGTGTGAGATGTAAGTGATAATATGTTTGTTTGTTGTTCAGAGGACACGCTGTCCAAGATAGGTCCGGGCAAGCGCATCGCCGAGCGCCGAGCCTTCCTGTTCGATGGGCTACTGCTGCTATGTAAGCCCATCACTGGGCTCGTCACGGCGGTGAGTGTACCACTGTCACCCACCACGCATTGGGTGTTTTGGACTGTCTCCCATGTAGCAAAACCTGTGCCCAACAGTGGGGCGTTTATATGATGATGGTTTTAAATCAATACTTACTTACTGACTTATATTTCTCACAATCACACTTAATGTCTAACTATGGTAGTAATTACAATAATCAGATATTTGTATGGTCAGTATGAATACTACTTTTCTCCGTGATTTCAACCATTAGACAAAGTCTTATAGATGATTTTTTTTTAAATAGACAGTCCTTGGCGGTCTAAATAGAGTCACAAATCAATGATGTTTACATAGAACAGATCGCTTAGGGTCCCATAGATTAAGTGGGTGAGGTACTGAGGTAGTGAGTGTACTAGAACAGTGTGTCCTTAGGTGGGCGGCGCGGGAGGCGCGGGGGCGGGCGGCGCGCCGCAGCTCAAGCTGAAGGAGAGGCTGCACGTGCGACGGCTGGAACTGCTGGACCGGGCCGACACTGACGGTGAGCACCTGGCCTTACAGCATAGGACGGCGGCCGCAGCTCAAGCTGAAGGAGAGGCTGCACGTGCGACGGCTGGAACTGCTGGACCGGGCCGACACTGACGGTGAGCACCTGGCCTTACAGCATAGGACGGCGGCCGCAGCTCAAGCTGAAGGAGAGGCTGCACGTGCGACGGCTGGAACTGCTGGACCGGGCCGACACTGACGGTGAGCACCTGGCCTTACAGCATAGGACGGCGGCCGCAGCTCAAGCTGAAGGAGAGGCTGCACGTGCGACGGCTGGAACTGCTGGACCGGGCCGACACTGACGGTGAGCACCTGGCCTTACAGCATAGGACGGCGGCCGCAGCTCAAGCTGAAGGAGAGGCTGCACGTGCGACGGCTGGAACTGCTGGACCGGGCCGACACTGACGGTGAGCACCTGGCCTTACAGCATAGGACGGCGGCCGCAGCTCAAGCTGAAGGAGAGGCTGCACGTGCGACGGCTGGAACTGCTGGACCGGGCCGACACTGACGGTGAGCACCTGGCCTTACAGCATAGGACGGCGGCCGCAGCTCAAGCTGAAGGAGAGGCTGCACGTGCGACGGCTGGAACTGCTGGACCGGGCCGACACTGACGGTGAGCACCTGGCCTTACAGCATAGGACGGCGGCCGCAGCTCAAGCTGAAGGAGAGGCTGCACGTGCGACGGCTGGAACTGCTGGACCGGGCCGACACTGACGGTGAGCACCTGGCCTTACAGCATAGGACGGCGGCCGCAGCTCAAGCTGAAGGAGAGGCTGCACGTGCGACGGCTGGAACTGCTGGACCGGGCCGACACTGACGGTGAGCACCTGGCCTTACAGCATAGGACGGCGGCCGCAGCTCAAGCTGAAGGAGAGGCTGCACGTGCGACGGCTGGAACTGCTGGACTGGGCCGACACTGACGGTGAGCACCTGGCCTTACAGCATATGACGGCGGCCGCAGCTCAAGCTGAAGGAGAGGCTGCACGTGCGACGGCTGGAACTGCTGGACCGGGCCGACACTGACGGTGAGCACCTGGCCTTACAGCATAGGACGGCGGCCGCAGCTCAAGCTGAAGGAGAGGCTGCACGTGCGACGGCTGGAACTGCTGGACCGGGCCGACACTGACGGTGAGCACCTGGCCTTACAGCATATGACGGCGGCCGCAGCTCAAGCTGAAGGAGAGGCTGCACGTGCGACGGCTGGAACTGCTGGACCGGGCCGACACTGACGGTGAGCACCTGGCCTTACAGCATATGACGGCGGCCGCAGCTCAAGCTAAAGGAGAGGCTGCACGTGCGACGGCTGGAGCTGGAGTGTCACATGAAATTATGTTTTTGTGTGTGAATGTGTGTCGAACACAATGAACTAGCTGAGGAGGGGTGAGATGATTACGTAACAATCGAGTTCTAAACAGAAGAAGCGGCAAAATAATTCAATTTAAATTAAAAAAAAATATATTATTCAAGCTGTACTGACTTACTTGACTTGGATATTATGCATTACACAAGGGAGCTATTTGCACACTGCTTTTATTCATGTTTCTGACGTTGTCGTAGTGTCGCGACACATTCACTTACTTACAGTATATGTACGTATATATTTTAAGGATTATATATGTATACACATGTTTCTTCTGTCTCTCTGATGTCTCTCTGCCTCACTCACCCCAACCCTCACGGGCGATGACTGTAAAAACGGTTTTAGCCTACCACTATCATATGTATGATATGTGTTTTATATATGAGTTTTCATTAATACGCAATGTTTTCCTCAGAGGCTCGCAATCTCGTAGAGCTGTGCCCTCGCGTGGGCCCGCCGGTGGTACTGTCGTTGGGCTCGTGCGCCGACAAGAGGCTCTGGATGTGTGACCTCGTCATGCTCAACACTAAGCCCATGCTGGACCGCTGCCTCGACAGGTAAGCCTGTGCCTTTAAAGGTACTATGATATTCTGTGTACCGACAGATAGTTTAAATTACTGTGTTTGTCAGGTAGGGCAGATAAGACAATGCCTCGATACTTAAATGGTCACATAAGGATATGATCAAGTGTTTCCTTAGCGGTATACGACATTAGGGTATCGGTATCAGTGAACCGTGCACTGTTCCAGCATCCTGCTGGACCTGGAGAAGCGGCACCCGCTGAAGCTGCCGCCGGCGTGGCTGTACCGGTTCGCGGTGCCCGACGCGCCCGACAACATCGTGCTCGAGGAGCGCGCCCAGCACGGCAGCGCGCCGCCCCTCATCAAGGTACCGCCCTCCGTCCCCCCGCCCTCCGACAACATCGTGCTCGAGGAGCGCGCCCAGCACGGCAGCGCGCCGCCCCTCATCAAGGTACCGCCCTCCGTCCCCCCGCCCTCCGACAACATCGTGCTCGAGGAGCGCGCCCAGCACGGCAGCGCGCCGCCCCTCATCAAGGTACCGCCCTCCGTCCCCCCGCCCTCCGACAACATCGTGCTCGAGGAGCGCGCCCAGCACGGCAGCGCGCCGCCCCTCATCAAGGTACCGCCCTCCGTCCCCCCGCCCTCCGACAACATCGTGCTCGAGGAGCGCGCCCAGCACGGCAGCGCGCCGCCCCTCATCAAGGTACCGCCCTCCGTCCCCCCGCCCTCCGACAACATCGTGCTCGAGGAGCGCGCCCAGCACGGCAGCGCGCCGCCCCTCATCAAGGTACCGCCCTCCGTCCCCCCGCCCTCCGACAACATCGTGCTCGAGGAGCGCGCCCAGCACGGCAGCGCGCCGCCCCTCATCAAGGTTTACTTCTCAAACATAAAACATTTTCAAGGTTTTCAGTGGAATTCATTACAGTTATATTGGTTAATTATGTTTATTTTTGTCCAGTCATGGTCTTAACGTTACATCATTATCGTAGTTAGTACATAACAAAAAAGTAGGCTCCGATGTTCTATCTGATGTCGTATGGTAACTTCGGCGTATACATTAATTGTCAGTCTGGCGTGACAACGAATGTATTCGGACTAGGCGCACTATAGATATCATGTCAGTCGGTGTGACGTATGACGTATGACAGCCGCTTACGTGTGCAGGGAGCCACGCTGCTGAAGCTGGTGGAGCGTCTGACGTACCACATCTACGCAGACCTCAACCTGGTGCGCACCTTCCTCACCACGTACCGCTCCTTCTGCTCGCCCGCTGACCTGCTCGACCTGCTCATCGAGCGCTTCAGGATACCAGAGCCCAGCGAGGTCTACGACGCGCCAGGTAACTGACTCGACGCTCGTTGCATCCTACACGCTTCTTTATTACATTTACACTACTGGAAAATATAGATAACGACTCGTACTCGTTACATTTTCAATAATTTCTTAATAAAAAAAATACAGGTATTTTTATCCTGTTATATATGTATGTGGGTAGACACAGGAGCGGGCCACGCCCTGGCGTAATATGAAATAAAACAGTGTGCAATCGACTAGCTTGTTTGACTGACGTGTACCCCTCATTCCGTGATACCTAACATATCCGAACTCAATTTAATTTCCACTTCTTTATAACATTAACATTTATTAATGCTTGTTAAGTTACCCTTGTCTGGCACGTTAAAGTTTTATATTTTTTATTTTAGAGTACCAAGATTGTCTAAAACTCCCCAAAAAAATTCGGGGAAAATACCAAGACGGGAGATTTAACTCCAATCAGATATTGGGCCTAATTCTGATGTACACACAAAATCTTTATTCATGTGCAATGCATCTCTTTCTATCTCATACAGATAGAAAGAGATGCATCACAACTGCAACAAAAAAGGGCAACTGGCATACGTCGTACCAATTAAAAAAGTTGATTATATGTTTGACCTTATAAAAATCAGGTCTCAGGAATCGCCTCCATACATTCTTTTTAAAATTGTCTATGGTCCTTCAATATATATATAAAATATAATAAATAATGTACACATAATATATATATGGTCCCTCAGTGTCCTTGTAACTCTTTTTGGGAATTTTTTGGGATTTCCCTTATTTTTTATTCTTTTATTCCACATTAACCCGAACAAAATACAACAAAAATTATTGAAATCGTTTAATCCGTTCTTTGTTTTGCCGAAACTAACGATCGGCTTTATATATTAGAAAATAAATGATTGTTTTGCTACCTTGCAATATAAATCCTTTATGAGATTATCAATAGGAAGTGACTATGGGTCGGGCGGGGTTTCTTTACACACTATAGATGTAATGTTATATAAAACTCTTATCGTTTTGCGCATGCTAGCACCAAGGATAAAAACACCAAAGAAGGAGATATGCCATAACACGAGCATATTGGAAATTGATTTAGGTAATGTATTAACTTATAGCCAACCAATGTGTGGTTTGGGGCAAGCTTTCTGAGGGATATCCACCATACAGAGAAAGCTAAATATATATGTTACGTGTAACGTTATCTAACCTGCTAAGCGTTTAAATACTGTAGGTCCAATGTAGGAAGACCTGTGCCCTGTGGCTGTGGGACGTATATAAGCTGTAAATGGGTGTGAAGATAGTTTAAATTAAAACTGAAAGAATGGTTATTACATAAATGGTTTTAAAATTTTAACAATATTTTTATTTTCAATTGTATAAACATTCTACACCCTAAAATGGCTATAAACCGTATCCTATCTTATCTTACTCGGTATTGCGGAGTACAATATTAATAAATATGATTCGGTCCCCTGTTTAAGTATTTTGTCAGAATCTGTTCAGAAATTTCTAAATACAGTTGAATGTCGATTTGCTGATACATTTTTGCACAAATTCTCTGTTCCCTCTGTGTCGCAATGTGTTGTAAATTAGGCTACGATGGGCCTTATATGTCTGTGAATTTAGTTACACAATGGTGGCAATTGAAACAATAAAGTTAGGGTTATAAATTATATTGATATGAATAACTTGACGGTCGTACAAGAAGTCAATGTCACTATGAGAATCTAGAAAATGTGCGAGCGCCTTGTAACCGCACTTAGCAAACACACAATCTATTTTAATTGCTCTTCATGCGCTTTTACAATCTGAAAATGGACAAAGTTTTTTAAAGTTGAATGTTTAATTTGTAGCTGAGAGTATAGAATGCACGCCCAGTAGCGACGCGGAGAAACTGAGTAAAAATACCGCCAGAGAAGATTGGAAGAGGTACAGGAAGGAGTTCCAGCAGCCGGTCAAATTTAGGTGAGTTGTGAAGGGTTAAGGGGTAACAGTGATTATTGTGGGGTAGCGGTAAAATAACGGGATGTCGATCTTATCTTATATTGAGGTAGGGCCAGGATTACTCCCCGAGCACGTCGACCCAATGGGATCTTTTCTGCTTCCACGATCCTAATGACCGCTGTCCTGGAATACCCCCAAGATGTACTAACTAAGTACAGCCGGCGACAGCAGCCTTATATGTTCAGGCCTTTTCCTAGCATGAGCATCACAGTTATATAGGATGTGTTCCATTTGTTCGGTGTGCTCCCCACAGGCCTTACTCCATATATAGGTGATCCAACAAGTTTCATCTTAAACAGCCTGCTATTGGTGCTAAAGTGGCCAGTAATAGCACCACTTAAGCCCCGTAGCTTGCTACGTTGTAAGTTCCTAATCGCCTTCTTTGGACCTCCAAATGGGACGGGATGTCGATAAAATAGTGAAATAATCAGGATGATTTTTTTAATATACGTACACCTTTAATATTTAGCAAATTAGTTAGACGAGTTTCCATACTAGATAACTAATTTTGAATGTGGTTAAGAATTGCATATATCAGACATGGCGACATATTACAATATTCACTCGATCGCATTAAACGTAAACGTAAGCCTTTATTACTCCAATTACGCCGTGTACATGAATAAATAACATAATGATATCCACTGGACATTGAGTTTTCTTTTTAATTACCAGTACTCCTTGAAGCCATATTTGATGCTGTTTCCGATCAAACTAGGCGTCGTATTTTGACATATCGTCGGGGATAGTACAAATCCGCGTATCTGACAAAATGTAGTTAACACTTGAAATAGGATAGAATAAAATAAAAATCTTATTATACAAACACTAGATAGAAACAGAAGAAACTTATCAAGTTAATTGTTCTGCTTTGAGACTAAATTTGATGCAGATACGCGGATTTTGCTTATAGTACATTCACGGATATACACTATCCCCAATAACATGTTAAATGTATGATTTGTCTGAATATTGACAAATCGCCACGCCTCGTAATCAAACCCACTCGTAGATTCAGCATATTAGGATTTAATCTTTTATATCTCTGACAATAAAGCTTATATTGCAGGGTTATCAACGTTCTTCGACACTGGGTGGATCAACACTTCTATGACTTTGAACGGGAGCCGCTGCTGCTGGAAACATTGCGAGAGTTCCTCGAGTCGGTCGACGGGAAACCCATGAAGAAGTGGGTCCAGAGCGTGCTCAAGACTTTACAGAGAAAGGTACGGTTTACTTCTTAGAATATTCGTTGAGGAGGGGCCAGTAGATATTTCTTTTACAAAAAAAAGGCTGTCACTTTGCGAATAAAATTTATATATTCCATTCCAACCTATTTTAATTAAACCACTTTTTGTTAACCAAATAAAATATATAATAACATTCCTGGCCATAAATAGGATAAATAAAGATATAAATAGTTTCCTGATTTTTTAAATTTTTCTATTAAGTTGTGTTTTTATTAATTACTTTATCCTATTCAAGATTTTAACCTTGAAAGCCTCATGCTTATCATCACTTATTGTGATATGTCCATACCAAGACAGCCTTTTTATTTCTGAACTAACGGCGCTGGTATATAATGTAAATGATCCCTTTTCTAAATACCTATTTCCCATATATTACATTGTGGAACGCCATAGTAGATTAACGTTGTAGCAATCTAGTACTACCTAGGTAGTATTAGATTAATTGGTGTCTTTCATTGCTCAATCATTTGTTTATTTATTAACTCCAACAAGATTTACATTTTAACATGCACAAAAAATACAATTAATAAGAATTCAATTGAATGCAATCTTAATTATAGGAGTTACACTATAGCTTTACAGAATACTTTGTAATAACTCTAATTTCAAAATTACAATTAAAAATATATACATTTGTCCTTGTTTTTTGTAAAATACTTACTATGTGTGTGTTTCAATGAAATCAGAATAAATTGTAGACGTAATGAGTTGCTTTATTACTGTTATTAACGATTTATTTAGTAACAATAAATATTTTAAATATTATAATAGTGACAAGTAGGGGTCAGGCTTTTATACGGTCGGCTGCACGCACCGCTCCCTCCCCATACAGCTTCTCATCTCTGCCGCCAGAGGGCGGTAACACTTACTTAGTTACAAAAATATCTGTTTTTGGAGCTTTAATGCATTACAGTATGGTAAAAGGTTCTCTGTCGAAAATTATACTTTGTTATTAGATGTCAAGTGGCAATAGATTACTGACAAATAAAAGATTGACACTTGATATTGTTTTCGCATTGACTACAAATATGAACATCTATTATGCCCTCTCATTACTCTGGCTAGCATTACCTTCACATCGAAACACAGTCGATTGCTATATTGTTTAAATGATAATGAATGAATGGTAAAAGGTATATACATTTATCTATTGCTTCATAGTAAGTCTTTTGTAGTAGTAGAGATTCCGCTTTTTACGTTCGCAGAGCGGCCAGAGCATGGAGTGGGAGACGGGCAGCTTGTGGTCGGTGGGCGGGGTGAGCGTGGGCGGTGCCAGCGTGGGTAGTGCGAGCTTGGGCGGGTCGAGCGTGGGCGGGGGCGTGGGCGGGGGCGGGCCGGCGCACGTGTTCGACCGCGCGCCGCCCGCCGTGCTGCGGCACCCGGCCGACCCCGAGCGCTGCGGCTGGCATCCGCTGGCGCTGCACCCCACCGAGCTAGCGCGACAGCTCACGCTGCTAGAGTTTGCGCTCTACAGGCAGGTACGGCACCGCCACAGACATTTCATCTGTGTCTATTGATAATCATTGTCATCAAACTGAGCCCGATATAACCTACAATATTGAGTTGACTACAACTACTGATGTCGAACACTTGTTTTTCATATCTTTTTGATGGTCACATCTTTATAAGTTTATACATTCCAAATTTTCGGAGCGCGCTTGGGTAATTTTATTGCGAAAATTAAAGAAATAATCTCCACAGTGATGTTAGTTATTTTTGAAATAACGTACATTTTAGCTAATATGGTACACAGCATCCTTATAATAAATAATAGACTATTTATTAAAAGTAATAAATACAGTATCTTGACTCAGGTGAAGCCATCAGAGCTGGTGGGGGCCGTGTGGACCAAGAAGGACAAAGACAAGACCAGCCCTAACCTGCTCAGGATCATCAAACACACCACCAATGTGAGTATAAAGTCCTGCGCCCTTTTGTTCTAACTCTGAATCTATCAATATCGCTTTTAACAGTAATGATTTTGAAGACAAAAGCTATCGGTATAGGTAAGAAGTTACACAGTTAGGTCCGTGGATATGGTACACCCTAGCTGAAACCTGTATAATATTATTTTTTAAGAATTCGCTAATAATTTAATTAACTAATTAAACAGCCAAGTTAATCATGAGTCCTAACGCCGTAATGTCCTATGGTTTCAATTTGATTGAATATATCTGTGTCATATTGTTAGACTTTAAGTTTGACTCACCACATCCTGTGAATAAATTGTTAAGTTGTGTGTGACGTCTAGCAACTCACACTTGGCCAGTGTCGACGACTAAGGTCGACGCCCCTCGCTGGGGGCGTGTACGAGCTTTGATGATGATGATGTTGATTTATTGTTGAATAATAAATTATCAGTAATCATTAAAATTACTTTGACTTCATTAAATAACGGTACAATTTTTTTAGTTTTTCCGCTGACGATGTCAATCATATAGTGTTCATGTCAATTTTTATACATTAATGAAGATTGTCGTTGTATAGTCAACTCAACTAAATAAGTACCTGTGGATAATTCCTTTGAAACCATAAAAATAGTAATTGGTTTCTTATCTATCGTGTATGCTGCACTTGTGCATTTTAAATATGAATAATAATACATCATTACAGGGTACAGATCTATGCAATTTTGAACTTTGCTATCATTGCATTAGATTTGATTTTAGATAGAACGTTCATGATTTCAATTTCAAATTAATCTTGTTTTCACTGTAGTAGATGTCAAGTAGGAGTCAGGCAGTAGTCTATTCATGAGAGCCTAGTTGGTAACGGTCAGTGTTTAAACTGATAACAGGTAGAAGTAAATGATATTCCGTCCGTTCCAGTTCACGCGGTGGATGGAGAAGTGGATCGTGGAGAGCGAGAACCTGGAGGAGCGCGCGGGCGTGCTGAGCCGGCTGCTGGAGCTGGCGGCGGCGCTCGGGGACCTCAACAACTTCAACGGGGTGCTCGCCGTCGTGGCCGCCTGCGGGAGCGCCTCCGTGCACCGCCTCAGGGCCACCTTCGCGGTCAGTGCGCTACTACTAACGTTCACTGCTCATCTCCAGAACTACTATTATTATGGAATCGTCCAAAAATTACATGTAACCGCCATGTTGCGATAGGTAACTTTTTGTGGCTCAAACATACTACAGGCCTGTACAGAAATTGAAAACCGAAGTTCAAAATATTGTTTTAAATATTCACCATGAAGAATAGTCTGTGCATAAGTGCATTTTGATTGAAATTTAAAAGTTAATAATTATGTTTTAATTTCACGTTTCACTGGTTCGATTCCCGGCTCAAGCAGGTTATTTTGTAAAAATCTTTAATTATTTTTGATACTAAAGGAATGATTCCCTTCAATAAAATTTGCTATCATTAATATTAACAGAACCTTTGTTCTAACCACGGTCTGGGTGGAAAAACACAGAGCGAATCACGTGGGTGTAGTATGTGTAGTGTAGTGTAGTGTAGTGTGTAGTACGTGGTGCGAGCAGTATGTTGTCGGTGCAGGCGGTGCCTCCGCGGCTGCAGCGGTCGCTGGAGCAGTTCCGGGAGCTGAACTCGGACCACTTCCGGCGCTACCAGGAGCGGCTGCGCAGCATCAACCCGCCCTGCGTGCCCTTCCTCGGCATGTACCTCACCAACCTGCTGCACATCGAGGAGGGCAACCTTGGTCAGTGCACGTTAAACACTAGACTAGAAGAAAAATAGAAAGCATACTGTATAGCTGTTAACTACAAGACTAGGACGGATTTACCGCAGAATTTGTAAATGACCTACCTACGTCCGAACTGTGCATGTAATGTTCTTGTGCTAAATATCGAGCTACCTTACATTGAGGACGGTTTACGGAAAAATTCTCAAGAGTATATGTAAACCCCTTACAATTACTTTGTTATTTTTGTATGCACTGCAATAGTTAGAATGATGAACTTATCTTAAAAATAAACGAATAAAAGGGTAAATTTGATATAGTCCTCAATGTAGCGGCCCTTTTAGACATGGTACTACACCATTGTCTTATATAATATGTATAAAATACACTTTCACACGATATACGTAATGAAATATACTACTCATACCCGCCAAAGACTCAATAGACTTTCGTATTGGTGTTCACTGTACAGACTACTTGCCCAACTCTGAGCTGATCAACTTCTCCAAGCGGCGTAAGGTCGCCGAGATCACCGGCGAGATACAGCAGTACCAGAACCAGCCCTACTGCCTCACCGTGGAGCCGAGGACCAAGGTGACCTTTTATAAATCATATGTCTATTTTAACATTGATATCCAATCCATTTCGATACAATTTTATTTCATATTCAACTCGCGAACTAGTCTCAAACTTTAATACAGTGAGCAGTCTAAAGCCGGTGGTAAAATAAATTTAAAAAATTCTAATGGATGATAATTATGTTCTTCAAATAAATTTGGAGGTGGTGTTTTAAATAGCAATCTCATATTGTCAGTTCTTCCTGGAGACGCTGGACCCGTTCCCGGGCATGGACGACAACGAGATCACCAACTACCTGTACTCCAAGAGCCTGGAGATCGAGCCCCGGGTGCCCGTCAAGCCCATACCCAAGTTTGTGAGTGCACCCTCCCTCCGCGACCTTGGCATTTATATACACCCACGTTAACTACGGTTCTTGACCAGAAATAATTTGGTACGATCACAAAAATTTTTCAATTCAATTTTTCAAGGCAATCCTATTGCTGTCACACTCACACAGGGTTGTGACGTCAGTGTGGCAACAAGATATGTTTTCTTAAGCTCCTAATAATATTGCTCTTTTTGAAACAATATAATATATAACACCTTTTTATTTTATATTTTTATGATATATATTTTAAGACATATAACATAGTTGGGTAACATTTGTGTGTCTCCTGCCAGCCGCGCAAGTACCCCGAGCTGTCACTGAAGCAGGTCAAGGTGTCGCGACGACAGCATCACGACTCCTCGCACAACGACGACACGCTCAGTGAGTACTACAATACACTACACTACGCTCTCGCGGAAGACATCGATCAATACTGAATTATCTATTCTATATATTGCACGATGTAACGATCTTTTTTGGCATAAAACTATAATTATTGTCACACTACAGCACAGTATACGTTATAAAATATATAAATTACCCAACCGACCCGCTATTACGCGCTAAAATCTTCCTGTGGTCCTTTTTTATATATAAAGCTCAGCAAATGACTCGACACCACCTGATGATAAGCAGTAGAGGAGTCTATATGTGAAGATAGCTAGTGAAGCATGCGACATACTGCCCTAGCCACCCTCACCTTGCCGGCCCAAAAAGTGCTTTTTCACGCCTCTTAAAGGAACCCATGTTATAAGAAGAAGGGAATACGTGTGTATGCTGCCCTTTTGTTTAATAACTTCATTTTGTAGTAGTTTTCAAACACAGTCTGTACACTTTCTGTGATGATCTGAAGTGTGCATCGATGTCGGTTGATGAGTTATATGTCGCTGTGTGAGATAGTGTGACACTGTATGTATATGTATGTATGTGTGTGGCAGGCGTGTCTCAGCTGTCGCCGACGGGCAGCTCGTGGGACGCCGCGTCCGTGTCGTCGCTCAGTGTGCACGGGGACGAGGTCAGGGGTGAGTGACCACTCGATGTACTTACTTTGTGGCAGGCGTGTCTCAGCTGTCGCCGACGGGCAGCTCGTGGGACGCCGCGTCCGTGTCGTCGCTCAGTGTGCACGGGGACGAGGTCAGGGGTGAGTGACCACTCGATGTACTTACTTTGTGGCAGGCGTGTCTCAGCTGTCGCCGACGGGCAGCTCGTGGGACGCCGCGTCCGTGTCGTCGCTCAGTGTGCACGGGGACGAGGTCAGGGGTGAGTGACCACTCGATGTACTTACTTTGTGGCAGGCGTGTCTCAGCTCGTCCGTGTCGTCGCTCAGTGTGCACGGGGACGAGGTCAGGGGTGAGTGACCACTCGATGTACTTACTTTGTGGCAGGCGTGTCTCAGCTCGTCCGTGTCGTCGCTCAGTGTGCACGGGGACGAGGTCAGGGGTGAGTGACCACTCGATGTACTTACTTTGTGGCAGGCGTGTCTCAGCTCGTCCGTGTCGTCGCTCAGTGTGCACGGGGACGAGGTCAGGGGTGAGTGACCACTCGATGTACTTACTTTGTGGCAGGCGTGTCTCAGCTCGTCCGTGTCGTCGCTCAGTGTGCACGGGGACGAGGTCAGGGGTGAGTGACCACTCGATGTACTTACTTTGTGGCAGGCGTGTCTCAGCTGTCGCCGACGGGCAGCTCGATCATTTATTGATTTCATGTTTTGTTACAATAATTAATTAAACATTCGAACAACTCATAGAGTACCTCAGTATACATAAGCAAGTGAAAGAAACTTACACGTTATCTGGCAATCTTAGACAATTAGAATCAACAGATTAAGATAAATAATAATAGTTTGGCTGGCTCTAAGAGATCTCTTGCTTGAGATAAGCCCACCTTTGTATGTCTCTTGTTGTTAAATTTACTCTATTGGATATAATAAATAATTGTAATATAAACCCCAAAAAAGAAACAAGGACCCAGATAATGTTCTACAATGTCATATTATGTGTTTAATAAAATAATGTATATTCAAATCAATTGGTAATTAATGTTGTATATCAGATAAATAGTCAAATATAATATTCAATATTATCAGTTCGTTATATAAGTGTTTAAATATAATAACATTTTATGTAGTCACACTTACCCGATAGTAGCTGTACGGTACAAAACACCGCACATTGTCGATGCAGCACTTTTCCGCCAATGCATCGAAACCGGAGCGCGGGCCGCCAGTCGTTCGCCAACAACTCGCGACTCGCATACATATCATCATATATTAATGTGTGACAATAAAAGTATATCAGTAAAATTCTCAATATTTTCAATTATTCTGATGTAGCATCTTACCTCCTACAGTAGCATTTTTATTTTATACAAATAAATAGTGATATTATTTTATTTTGAATCTTTATTTATTGTTTATTTTAACTACATTAGGGATTCAAGTGTGTATTTTTAATTTAGAAGTCTGCATGATGACGTTATACTCGATTCTGGTCCGAAATCATCGTATTTTTTGGGGGATTCCCCTCAAAAAATCCTCGTGTGTGTAGGAATTAGGAAGGTATGTTGTATAACTGATGTTGTTGTTGCGGCAGGCGGTCGCGAGGAGCGCGCCCTGGTGTCCCCGCGCGGGGAGCGCGGCGGGGGCCCCGGGGGCGGTGGGGGCGGCGGGGGCAGCGTTGGCTCCGCGCTCAGCCTACTGGACAAGGGGCTCGCGCTCTTCGACAAGGGCAAGCCCGCGCCATCCAACGCCAAGTTAGTACACACACACACACACACACACACACACACACACACACACACACACACTACACAACACAACAAAGAGTTACTGTTGCACTCATTACTAATTTATCATGCTGGAACCGGTTATATATAATAGACAGAAACATGTGTCTATTCCTATCAAAGTAACACACATATAAGGCAAAAACCAAACAATTACCACACAAAAGAAAAGAAAAAACTAATTTGACCATTGTTTACGTGCATGACACTTATTCAAATGAAATGCATTATTTTGATTGTATGACAAATGTATTTCAGAGGCAATCGAGACGAACCACCTTCACCTAGAGATAGGCATTCGCCCAGACATGACAGGTGAGATATATTTATATTTTTATCATTTGTCATTCTTTGTCTCGCCTAAGTTTAAGGAAAGACATTCAGATAATGGTTGCACTAAATTAGTTAATGAAAAATTAGATGTAACTAGGTGAAATTTTGATTTTAAGCTTTTTAGTATTTTATTTCCTTTTAATTTGGACTAAATATCTTAAATGACAAAATTAGTTAAATGTTTTTTATATATATTTCTCTTCTTGAATTAGCTGATGTACAATAAAGATATATTCTATTCTATTCTTGTACAAATTGAAGATAGGTACACCGCGTGATATCAAGTAACATTTCGGAACCAATATATCTTTTACTTTTGACAGAACTCGTTAGTTTTCAGTTTTTTATAATTATTATAGAAAACATTGTATTAAAGAAATGACAAAATTTTTAAAAAATCATGAATTTCAGTTTATTACGTTAAAATTATACGTTATATTTTTTAATATATGACGTAAAGGTTACATATTAATATGGCTGGCTGTCTGATAGTGATTGTCTGTTGTCGAGTGCTTATGTATGGGTACATGTAGTCAGAGATGCGTGTGACGTATGTGACGTGTGTGACGTGTGTCAGGGCGCCGTCGCTGGGCGGCGAGCGGAAGCCGGTGGCGCTGTCCCCGCGCGGCGCCATCGTCGACTCCGAGCTCTTCTACTCGTGTATGATGTATGTGACGTATGTGACGTATGTGACGTGTGTGACGTGTGTCAGGGCGCCGTCGCTGGGCGGCGAGCGGAAGCCGGTGGCGCTGTCCCCGCGCGGCGCCATCGTCGACTCCGAGCTCTTCTACTCGTGTATGATGTATGTGACGTATGTGACGTGTGTGACGTGTGTCAGGGCGCCGTCGCTGGGCGGCGAGCGGAAGCCGGTGGCGCTGTCCCCGCGCGGCGCCATCGTCGACTCCGAGCTCTTCTACTCGTGTATGATGTATGTGACGTATGTGACGTATGTGACGTGTGTGACGTGTGTCAGGGCGCCGTCGCTGGGCGGCGAGCGGAAGCCGGTGGCGCTGTCCCCGCGCGGCGCCATCGTCGACTCCGAGCTCTTCTACTCGTGTATGATGTATGTGACGTATGTGACGTATGTGACGTGTGTGACGTGTGTCAGGGCGCCGTCGCTGGGCGGCGAGCGGAAGCCGGTGGCGCTGTCCCCGCGCGGCGCCATCGTCGACTCCGAGCTCTTCTACTCGTGTATGATGTATGTGACGTATGTGACGTATGTGACGTGTGTGACGTGTGTGACGTGTGTCAGGGCGCCGTCGCTGGGCGGCGAGCGGAAGCCGGTGGCGCTGTCCCCGCGCGGCGCCATCGTCGACTCCGAGCTCTTCTACTCGTGTATGATGTATGTGACGTATGTGACGTATGTGACGTGTGTGACGTGTGTCAGGGCGCCGTCGCTGGGCGGCGAGCGGAAGCCGGTGGCGCTGTCCCCGCGCGGCGCCATCGTCGACTCCGAGCTCTTCTACTCGTGTATGATGTATGTGACGTATGTGACGTATGTGACGTGTGTGACGTGTGTCAGGGCGCCGTCGCTGGGCGGCGAGCGGAAGCCGGTGGCGCTGTCCCCGCGCGGCGCCATCGTCGACTCCGAGCTCTTCTACTCGTGTATGATGTATGTGACGTATGTGACGTATGTGACGTGTGTGACGTGTGTGACGTGTGTCAGGGCGCCGTCGCTGGGCGGCGAGCGGAAGCCGGTGGCGCTGTCCCCGCGCGGCGCCATCGTCGACTCCGAGCTCTTCTACTCGTGTATGATGTATGTGACGTATGTGACGTATGTGACGTGTGTGACGTGTGTCAGGGCGCCGTCGCTGGGCGGCGAGCGGAAGCCGGTGGCGCTGTCCCCGCGCGGCGCCATCGTCGACTCCGAGCTCTTCTACTCGTGTATGATGTATGTGACGTATGTGACGTATGTGACGTGTGTGACGTGTGTCAGGGCGCCGTCGCTGGGCGGCGAGCGGAAGCCGGTGGCGCTGTCCCCGCGCGGCGCCATCGTCGACTCCGAGCTCTTCTACTCGTGTATGATGTATGTGACGTATGTGACGTATGTGACGTGTGTGACGTGTGTGACGTGTGTCAGGGCGCCGTCGCTGGGCGGCGAGCGGAAGCCGGTGGCGCTGTCCCCGCGCGGCGCCATCGTCGACTCCGAGCTCTTCTACTCGTGTATGATGTATGTGACGTATGTGACGTATGTGACGTGTGTGACGTGTGTCAGGGCGCCGTCGCTGGGCGGCGAGCGGAAGCCGGTGGCGCTGTCCCCGCGCGGCGCCATCGTCGACTCCGAGCTCTTCTACTCGTGTATGATGTATGTGACGTATGTGACGTATGTGACGTGTGTGACGTGTGTGACGTGTGTCAGGGCGCCGTCGCTGGGCGGCGAGCGGAAGCCGGTGGCGCTGTCCCCGCGCGGCGCCATCGTCGACTCCGAGCTCTTCTACTCGCGCACCAACAGGAAGCCCGACCAGGTCAGACCGCTACTGTCTTAGTACTGTATCTAACTAACTGTACAATATTACTACGTGTTGTCACGTTGTCGCTTGTTACTTGCACAATATTCATAGAGTAAACACAACAACCAAAACAACAGTCTGTAAAAAGTCATTTGATTGGATGACATTATCCTGCTAACTTCAATTTACTAGTAATAATAGAACAATAACTATATATTTGCTTGTAATTTAATGACGCCTAGTGTGGTCGCCAAACAACTCCACAATATTCAAGAGTGCAACGATCAAGGCTATTAAAACAATGTAATGGGCCAACGAATTAATTTTGCATTCCTTAGGAAAAACCATGTTATTTTTTTTATCAAGTAGTATGCCAAGATCCCTTATGATGTCAACTCTGATCAAACTGAATTGATGAATCGCATATTTGTCCATAGTTGAATTTAATTCACGAGCCTAAGTGATTCTTTTTAATGTTAAGCCGCTTATTTTTGTGCACCAACCTTTAAGCCTCACAATATCAGTCTATAACAACAGCCTATCCTCATGCGACCATACAACTCGAGGTATCTTAAGGTCTTCTGCAAACAAATGGGAACAGTTTAGACAGTCTTGCAAATCATGAAGAATTAAAAAAAGAAAAAGAAAGGAAGATCATTATCATTAAAAGAATAGGCCCCAGAAGAGAACCCTGAGGTATACTAGAAGATATTTAAAATATGTTAGATTTTTACTCGCTAGCTACAATATTAAACGTTTTACTGGCTGAATATGATTCTATCCAACAAAAGAATTACCCGAAAACCCATAAACAGAAAGTTTGTGACTATGTAAGATCTTATCAAAAGCTTTGCTGAAGATGGTATGATGGTACTTTCAGGGATTTGTTTATATAGGTTGTATCGTTTTCTATATTTTTTTCTTACTCATAGTAACTTTGATCTAATTTTAGAGCAATAGTACATACTTTTTAATTATGAAAATGACATTAAGGTTGTCGAAAATCGACGTCGAAAATTACTTTAAATAATATGATATTTTGAACGTGAGTACTCTATATGAAAGTACATAATATATCTGACGTACAAGCGAGCGAGTACAACGAGGTAGTTTGTCCGGTAGCCGGCGCCGGCCGTGCCCCCCGCGCCGCCCTTGACCCCGGCGGAGCGCGTGCCGCCGCTGCTGCCGCGGACGTCGCCGGGCGCTCCGCCCCCGCCGCCGCGACCCAGCTCGCCGCCCCGTGAGTACACACTCACACACTAATTACACTCTCTATACTATGTGCGCTATGAAATGTGTATTGATGTCTGACATATATACATATGTTACAAGTCCTCCAAAAATACTTCACAGGAAATGCTCCAAAACTTACTTGTTTGTAATGTAAGCGTCAACATTTAGTGTTTTTTTTAAATATGACTAAATTAGTATACTTATCAATGTTTCAACTTTCTAATATTTAATTTATTTCAATAATCTAAAACAATACATTTTGCATAGTTTATTTAATTCAAAATTTCTCACTTCGTTATGTAATTGCTTTATTTTAAATATAATTAAGACTTAGCTACTAATTGAATTTAAAATATGTTTTCATATTCGCTGTTTTTTATACACAAAATAAAAGTAAAAATAAAAATTAATATATTACCTTTGCACAATTTTCTGTTACTATGTTGTCCTTTTTAATTATCTTTGTGTGTATATACATTTTTTAATTGATAATAAGTTGGGACATACTTTTGACGCTAGAAAATTTAACAAATATTACCATAAATATCTTATAATTGAACAGAGAGCGCCACGTGGTCGCCGCCCGGGGAACCCCTGCCGAGCCCCAAACTACAAGACCTGTGCAGGTGAGTGCTAGCTAAGTTGAGTTTTTAAAGTTTTTCTTACAGAATTTGATCTAGCAACAGTCATGACTTTTCGTCATGATTGCACGTATGATAAGTCACTCTTATAGATTGACTTTAGAAATTATATACACTTTAGTATATAATTTGTTTTATTTTAGATACGGCCAGCGCATTCATATCTCTAATCACATTCCTTGCCAAACATTAGTAAAAATACATACAATGTGTTAGTTAATATATTGAGATATAACATTTAATTATTATTTCTTGATAATACTATGTAATAAACGCTTGCTTGCTGTGTGTCAAATGTCAACAAACTTGCGAGATACAAAAATAATATTAGAATAAGTAAATTTAGTTCAACACTGAAATGTAATAATCTATCTACGTGCTCGTTGTATACAAATAGTTGTTTGTTAAAAACTCAAAACGTCTTTTCAATCATTTTGTGTTTTGGTCGCCTCAATAAAATCTCTTTGATGCAAGATATCATTTTATAATAAAAAGCAATAGAGAAAGAAACTAACCGCTCCAGTGGTCTAGTGGCTGAGACCACCTAATTCAGATCTGGAGGTTTATAGTCAAAGTTGTTTGATGAAAAAGAGGTATTACAAGGTGGAAGATTATTATAAAGATAAAAATTTGTGGCCACTATAATTTGCTTCTCTGCACTTATTTATTATATTTTGCAATATTTAAAAATAGATTCTTGATTGCACTGTAAAACAAAACATATGTTTGTAATACTAATACATAATGACATAATTGATTTGTAAATGTCATTATAAATACTAAAGGCTGAGAGTTTCTTGCGCCGCTTCTTCTCTGCAGCTACTAGTTCGTCGAAGCGGTAGTAGGGTTAATTGGGAATATGCATACTAGTGTTAGTTTTAATTTTAAAATGAATATTATTTTAAAATTAAAACTAACAATTTATTTAGTACATATTTAAATACTATAACTGGGACAATTTGTAAATGCCCGGTTGATACCCAGTAAAATTATAACTATTGCGTTTAATTACATTTATTTGTTTTTCTCATACATATTCCCTATTGTGACGATTTAAAAGAACTTGGTAAATGAGTCTATTTAAATAAAGTTATATTGACTTTGACTTTGATTCATCTTTGGTATCCTATTAAACATCAATCTAAGTCGTAAATCGTAAATCTACCCCGGGGGTCTTGGGCCGCGGTTCTAATCCCAGTTTTTTCATTGTGTTTATTTAGTATATTACTGAGTTACCTAGTATCCATAATAGAAGTTTTTTTTGGGCTAGATAATATGTGTGAGTTTAGGGTGTAGGTGATATTGTGTTATTATCGATAAATATTTTAGAAAAAATAACAGTTTACATTGCTTGTATTCAAAATGAAATGTCCTGTTTAACACGGTTAAGAGTTGTCAATTTCTACCTCCACTAGAGCTGCCCTGGCTGTGTTTCGGCTTTAAAATACATGAGATATTTAGAGGCCCGTGAATTGTTTCTTTACTACCTTTGTATAAGGTGCTCGCATCAAACTGATACGGTGATTTAATGCTATATGTTGGTGTGAAATAACCAGACCCGTCCCGATAACTGTATTTGGTAATTTACACCGACGTTCAATGTTGCCACACGTTACCTAATATGCAGTGGTTTATCTGAGAACAGATGCGTCTGTTGTTCCGACACTGGCCACGGTGAATAGTGCTCCAGTTGGGTGATATTTAATTGGTAATATTAAGTTATTGTTATTAGTTTATTTATGAATTAATTTAAAGATTCCAAAAATGGTTATATTATAGAATTGAATATATTTTATTGCTAAAACTGTAAAAATGATTAAATACATTTTAGGAAGTGAACCCACAATTTTTTTATAAATATTATTTATTTATTTATTCAGATAAAAAAGTACACAGTATATTTCATAAAATCCATATAAAATTATATAATAAATTATATAGATTGAACAATAATTTATAACCTTTATATTTATTAACATGTGTTAGCAAAATATAATTGAAGAGTATACAAAGTATTGCTTGAAACTATGTTTTAATTTTAGCTTAAAAATATGGTTATCAATGTTAAAGTCAAAAATATCTTTATTTTATTTAATAGACTCATTTACTAAGTACTTTTAAATTGTCATGACAGGGAATATGTATGAGAAAAATAAATAAATGTAATTAAAGGTATAAAGTAAGTAATAGTGATAACTTTAAATGGTTATTAACAGCAATTGCAAATAGTCCCAGTTATAAAGTTGCATATTCCCAATTAACCCAACAACCGCTTTGACGAAGAAGCGGCGCAAGAAACTCCCACCCTTTAGTATTTGCAATGCCATTTACAAATTACCAATTGTCATTATATATTAGTATTACAAACATATTTTATTGTATTACAATGCGATATAATATATATATCGATATGTGTCGTCATTTCTGGTTTGATTAAGATTCAATTCAGTTTAATCTCGCTAGGTAGATAATTATAAATCTTTATCGGGTTAAACATAATTTATTTCTTACAGAATACATAGGATTCACTTATAGAGATAATAATGTTGACTATGTTGTCATTGGTAGGTTTGAATGGTGAATTGCTTTGGTAGAACCCAGGTCACCCTCGCGACGGGCAATGGAGTTACCCGGTAGTTTTAGTGGGTATTCCCAGTGTTAGGTACCCATGTTCACCGCTTAGCGAGTGGTGGACAGGTCCGTAAACGGATTCCTCCTCGTAAAAAAAAACGTTTTGGCTTGATAGGGTATGTGGCAATCATCTGTATATTAACAAATGTGTATATTAATTATTCTAGGTATTTCTTACGATAATAATTATTGAATTACTTACAAATGTTACTTCAAAATTTATATTATTTATTATCATGTGTAGATTTCGGTATTGTACATTGGTATGTTGATTGTTGCACAGAATGTCGGGCATGTCGCCCAAGAGGTCCCCAGCGCCGCAGCCGCCCACCAGCCCGCCGGCGGTCCACGACAGGTCGGTACATAAGTCTACGACGACATAAGCATTAACATACTCGCGTCGCCTGCGCATTCTATTAATGAAGCGTAGCTTATCTTGTTAACAACTTGTAATTTACTGACAATAAACAGTGACACTTGTCGCGATAATCTTTCTAGTACAGTAATAACATCTCTAGTGCACTAGCTAACGCACGCTTAGTATACATACTCAATGTTTTAAATGGCAAAACTAACGCAATATTTATTTTTACACCAGTCGTATCATTAATAATTATATATGAAAATTTCAAAACTACCCCGATTTAATTAAATTCATGTTCAGTACAATCCGACCAGAAAAAGACAGATGACGGTAACGTACTTTGAACTTTATAAAATAGCTAATTTTAAATAACCTTATGTAAACGCTCATCATAAAACATGCCGATTAAATTAAGTCAAAAATATTATGGAACGTCTGAGTATCAACTAACTTGACTTCCTAAAACTAATTCTATCTCTATTCTATTGAATTGCAATGAGAAGCCAGCTAGAATGTCAGCAGAACAGCCACCAATAGCTGCTTTAAAATTTGTTCACAAAAATACTAGATCACTGTGGTTAACGTTAATTGGCGTATGAATGAATTCTAGTGTTGAATTTCATTTTGTGGAACATGCGTTTATAATGTTTTAGGGGTAGCTCACAAAATACAATGCTGCTATCTCAGTCAAGTACTAAGTGCCAAAGATATGGCTATCTATACAATTTTATAATAGCAGCTTTAAGGTTCAATATCGCGTACCCGCTTCAACACATTACACAGAATCGAATGACTTAAGTCACAAAACAATTTATATAGAAATACGTAGTATTCTATTATTATTATACTATATAAAATACACTATTTTGAAAATAAAGAAAAGTCATACGCGATACAATATATTATATTTTTAATATAAGACGTGAACTCACCAGACTCATGAGTATGTCTCCCGTGTGTCCGTGTACAGGGTGAGTGCGTTCAGCTTCCCGGCGAACCCTCCGGCGGCCCCCCCGCCGCTCACGCCGCACCAGCGTAAGTATCACTTCTATAATGTCCACTAATTTCATGTATTCAATCCTTCTGTTGCAATTGTCTTAATATTTTGAGATTTGTCTACGGTATCTTTTCATAACACTTTTATACATAGGTTCAATCTTTTGAACCAGTCCAAAGTAATAAGGAAAAAGTAATTTTTGCGATGTAATTATTATTTTGGTGTAGTTTGCGTTTTCAACGTATCACCAGCTATTTTAAATATACATTATTCTAGAAAGAGATAGACTTCAGTGATTGATTAAAAATATTGCATATTTAAACCGTAAAAAATGCTTTTAAGAATTCAATATTTTTGAGAATTTCAACATTAAATTACTTAACAGCCTATCGAGTTTAATTAATTTGCAAAAAATACTTAACATTAGAACCATAATAATTTATGACCGTGTGCCTGTATCTGTGTCTATGCCTGTGCCTGTGCCTGTGGCTGTGGCTGCCTGCAGCGCTGTCGTGCGGCACGCCTCCGCCGCTGCCGCCGCGCCGGCGCCGCGACCACGACCGCGACATGCCGGCGCCCGCGCACAACGTCAGTACCTACACTATTCTACTGTATACATTTATTACTCTCACCCTATATATCACTCCTGCGACCATGTAAGGATTCACTCAACATTTTTGTCAAGTCTACTTTTAAAGCTAAAAGTTCAACATGAAATTTAAATAATAAGAATGTTATTTATGAAATAAGCTGGAATATGGGAATTCAAAATACTTAAACATGATTTCCCTTATTTTACTAAATGTGTGGTATGCCCCACTTCTGGGCACATGCCTTCGTACATGGGAGGAACAGTGAGAAGTTTTGGCCATGAAACTAGGCCCTGGCCCAATGCGTCATGATCGGTGACAACGGCGTAACGGCGACCATGCACGGAGGAGCAAGGTCAATTTGATTGACCCATTTGACCAACCACGGAGAAAATAATTTCGATATCGTAATCGAAACGAGAGCTCTTGAAGTTTTTATTATTATATTGTTCTAAACTGTAAAATTATTTCCAAGTGTAAAAAATAGCATTTTGATTGTTTTAAATCACCATAGTGAATGGTGTTGGAACTCAGTTACATTTGAAGCTAATTCGATAAAAATAATTATTTAGCTAATTGGTTTACCAAGTATTGGGGACGATTTAGTTCAGGACTTTTGAGAATTCAACCTCGAAGAAAGTGAAAAAAGGCGGCAAAGTGTGTTTGACTGTAGTTTAACTTGAAACTTTATGAATATTGGCTCAGACTCTTTGGATACTTAGAAATAAATTTATTGAAGTACTAATAAAAGGGATTAGTGTAGTTCACGAGAACAGCATCGCCGACAGAAAGCTAGTATTAAAGTTGAGGACAAGATAATTTAAGTGAAAGCACAAACATCATGCAATATCCATTACAACGTCGGGGACTTAGTGCGTGCACGCGGTAGGCAGCGGCCTGAACCATGCCACGTACCGATGTGTTTTCAAATGTTGCATACATCAATGTCGTTGTTATTGTATGTGTGCGCGTGTGGTATCAGACGGGCGTGACCTGCGGGGGCCCCGGTGCGGGCGGGCGGGTGACGCCGCCGCCGCTGCCGCCGCGGCCCGCGCCCGCGCCCTCCCTGCTGCGGCCCGCGCACTCCACCATCCTGCAGCGACGGCATCTGTCCACGCAGTACGTACTCCGACACTGACACTGACACTACACTACACTACACTACCACCTGCAGCGACGGCATCTGTCCACGCAGTACGTACTCCGACACTGACACTGACACTACACTACACTAACACCTGCAGCGACGGCATCTGTCCACGCAGTACGTACTCCGACACTGACACTGACACTACACTACCACCTGCAGCGACGGCATCTGTCCACGCAGTACGTACTCCGACACTGACACTGACACTACACTACCACCTGCAGCGACGGCATCTGTCCACGCAGTACGTACTCCGACACTGACACTGACACTACACTACCACCTGCAGCGACGGCATCTGTCCACGCAGTACGTACTCCGACACTGACACTGACACTACACTACCACCTGCAGCGACGGCATCTGTCCACGCAGTACGTACTCCGACACTGACACTGACACTACACTACCACCTGCAGCGACGGCATCTGTCCACGCAGTACGTACTCCGACACTGACACTGACACTACACTACCACCTGCAGCGACGGCATCTGTCCACGCAGTACGTACTCCGACACTGACACTGACACTACACTACCACCTGCAGCGACGGCATCTGTCCACGCAGTACGTACTCCGACACTGACACTGACACTACACTACCACCTGCAGCGACGGCATCTGTCCACGCAGTACGTACTCCGACACTGACACTGACACTACACTACCACCTGCAGCGACGGCATCTGTCCACGCAGTACGTACTCCGACACTGACACTGACACTACACTACCACCTGCAGCGACGGCATCTGTCCACGCAGTACGTACTCCGACACTGACACTGACACTACACTACCACCTGCAGCGACGGCATCTGTCCACGCAGTACGTACTCCGACACTGACACTGACACTACACTACCACCTGCAGCGACGGCATCTGTCCACGCAGTACGTACTCCGACACTGACACTGACACTACACTACCACCTGCAGCGACGGCATCTGTCCACGCAGTACGTACTCCGACACTGACACTGACACTACACTACCACCTGCAGCGACGGCATCTGTCCACGCAGTACGTACTCCGACACTGACACTGACACTACACTACCACCTGCAGCGACGGCATCTGTCCACGCAGTACGTACTCCGACACTGACACTGACACTACACTACACTACACTACCACCTGCAGCGACGGCATCTGTCCACGCAGTACGTACTCCGACACTGACACTGACACTACACTACACTAACACCTGCAGCGACGGCATCTGTCCACGCAGTACGTACTCCGACACTGACACTGACACTACACTACCACCTGCAGCGACGGCATCTGTCCACGCAGTACGTACTCCGACACTGACACTGACACTACACTACCACCTGCAGCGACGGCATCTGTCCACGCAGTACGTACTCCGACACTGACACTGACACTACACTACCACCTGCAGCGACGGCATCTGTCCACGCAGTACGTACTCCGACACTGACACTGACACTACACTACCACCTGCAGCGACGGCATCTGTCCACGCAGTACGTACTCCGACACTGACACTGACACTACACTACCACCTGCAGCGACGGCATCTGTCCACGCAGTACGTACTCCGACACTGACACTGACACTACACTACCACCTGCAGCGACGGCATCTGTCCACGCAGTACGTACTCCGACACTGACACTGACACTACACTACCACCTGCAGCGACGGCATCTGTCCACGCAGTACGTACTCCGACACTGACACTGACACTACACTACCACCTGCAGCGACGGCATCTGTCCACGCAGTACGTACTCCGACACTGACACTGACACTACACTACCACCTGCAGCGACGGCATCTGTCCACGCAGTACGTACTCCGACACTGACACTGACACTACACTACCACCTGCAGCGACGGCATCTGTCCACGCAGTACGTACTCCGACACTGACACTGACACTACACTACCACCTGCAGCGACGGCATCTGTCCACGCAGTACGTACTCCGACACTGACACTGACACTACACTACCACCTGCAGCGACGGCATCTGTCCACGCAGTACGTACTCCGACACTGACACTGACACTACACTACCACCTGCAGCGACGGCATCTGTCCACGCAGTACGTACTCCGACACTGACACTGACACTACACTACCACCTGCAGCGACGGCATCTGTCCACGCAGTACGTACTCCGACACTGACACTGACACTACACTACCACCTGCAGCGACGGCATCTGTCCACGCAGTACGTACTCCGACACTGACACTGACACTACACTACCACCTGCAGCGACGGCATCTGTCCACGCAGTACGTACTCCGACACTGACACTGACACTACACTACCACCTGCAGCGACGGCATCTGTCCACGCAGTACGTACTCCGACACTGACACTGACACTACACTACCACCTGCAGCGACGGCATCTGTCCACGCAGTACGTACTCCGACACTGACACTGACACTACACTACCACCTGCAGCGACGGCATCTGTCCACGCAGTACGTACTCCGACACTGACACTGACACTACACTACCACCTGCAGCGACGGCATCTGTCCACGCAGTACGTACTCCGACACTGACACTGACACTACACTACCACCTGCAGCGACGGCATCT
Organism: Acentria ephemerella; assembly: GCA_943193645.1. Lineage (NCBI taxonomy): Eukaryota > Metazoa > Arthropoda > Insecta > Lepidoptera > Crambidae > Acentria > Acentria ephemerella. The sequence continues at coordinate 5,183,946 of OW971903.1, read as the reverse complement.
GTCCACGCAGTACGTACTCCGACACTGACACTGACACTACACTACCACCTGCAGCGACGGCATCTGTCCACGCAGTACGTACTCCGACACTGACACTGACACTACACTACCACCTGCAGCGACGGCATCTGTCCACGCAGTACGTACTCCGACACTGACACTGACACTACACTACACTACCACCTGCAGCGACGGCATCTGTCCACGCAGTACGTACTCCGACACTGACACTGACACTACACTACACTACCACCTGCAGCGACGGCATCTGTCCACGCAGTACGTACTCCGACACTGACACTGACACTACACTACACTACCACCTGCAGCGACGGCATCTGTCCACGCAGTACGTACTCCGACACTGACACTGACACTACACTACACTACCACCTGCAGCGACGGCATCTGTCCACGCAGTACGTACTCCGACACTGACACTGACACTACACTACACTACCACCTGCAGCGACGGCATCTGTCCACGCAGTACGTACTCCGACACTGACACTGACACTACACTACACTACCACCTGCAGCGACGGCATCTGTCCACGCAGTACGTACTCCGACACTGACACTGACACTACACTACACTACCACCTGCAGCGACGGCATCTGTCCACGCAGTACGTACTCCGACACTGACACTGACACTACACTACACTACCACCTGCAGCGACGGCATCTGTCCACGCAGTACGTACTCCGACACTGACACTGACACTACACTACACTACCACCTGCAGCGACGGCATCTGTCCACGCAGTACGTACTCCGACACTGACACTGACACTACACTACACTACCACCTGCAGCGACGGCATCTGTCCACGCAGTACGTACTCCGACACTGACACTGACACTACACTACACTACCACCTGCAGCGACGGCATCTGTCCACGCAGTACGTACTCCGACACTGACACTGACACTACACTACACTACCACCTGCAGCGACGGCATCTGTCCACGCAGTACGTACTCCGACACTGACACTGACACTACACTACACTACCACCTGCAGCGACGGCATCTGTCCACGCAGTACGTACTCCGACACTGACACTGACACTACACTACACTACCACCTGCAGCGACGGCATCTGTCCACGCAGTACGTACTCCGACACTGACACTGACACTACACTACACTACCACCTGCAGCGACGGCATCTGTCCACGCAGTACGTACTCCGACACTGACACTGACACTACACTACACTACCACCTGCAGCGACGGCATCTGTCCACGCAGTACGTACTCCGACACTGACACTGACACTACACTACACTACCACCTGCAGCGACGGCATCTGTCCACGCAGTACGTACTCCGACACTGACACTGACACTACACTACACTACCACCTGCAGCGACGGCATCTGTCCACGCAGTACGTACTCCGACACTGACACTGACACTACACTACACTACCACCTGCAGCGACGGCATCTGTCCACGCAGTACGTACTCCGACACTGACACTGACACTACACTACACTACCACCTGCAGCGACGGCATCTGTCCACGCAGTACGTACTCCGACACTGACACTGACACTACACTACACTACCACCTGCAGCGACGGCATCTGTCCACGCAGTACGTACTCCGACACTGACACTGACACTACACTACACTACCACCTGCAGCGACGGCATCTGTCCACGCAGTACGTACTCCGACACTGACACTGACACTACACTACACTACCACCTGCAGCGACGGCATCTGTCCACGCAGTACGTACTCCGACACTGACACTGACACTGACACTACACTACCACCTGCAGCGACGGCATCTGTCCACGCAGTACGTACTCCGACACTGACACTGACACTACACTACACTACCACCTGCAGCGACGGCATCTGTCCACGCAGTACGTACTCCGACACTGACACTGACACTACACTACACTACCACCTGCAGCGACGGCATCTGTCCACGCAGTACGTACTCCGACACTGACACTGACACTACACTACACTACCACCTGCAGCGACGGCATCTGTCCACGCAGTACGTACTCCGACACTGACACTGACACTGACACTACACTACCACCTGCAGCGACGGCATCTGTCCACGCAGTACGTACTCCGACACTGACACTGACACTGACACTACACTACCACCTGCAGCGACGGCATCTGTCCACGCAGTACGTACTCCGACACTGACACTGACACTGACACTACACTACCACCTGCAGCGACGGCATCTGTCCACGCAGTACGTACTCCGACACTGACACTGACACTGACACTACACTACCACCTGCAGCGACGGCATCTGTCCACACAGTACGTACTCCGACACTGACACTGACACTGACACTACACTACCACCTGCAGCGACGGCATCTGTCCACGCAGTACGTACTCCGACACTGACACTGACACTGACACTACACTACCACCTGCAGCGACGGCATCTGTCCACGCAGTACGTACTCCGACACTGACACTGACACTACACTACCACCTGCAGCGACGGCATCTGTCCACGCAGTACGTACTCCGACACTGACACTGACACTGACACTACACTACCACCTGCAGCGACGGCATCTGTCCACGCAGTACGTACTCCGACACTGACACTGACACTACACTACCACCTGCAGCGACGGCATCTGTCCACGCAGTACGTACTCCGACAGTGACACTGACACTACACTACACTTCACTATTCTACCAACACTACGGAAGTATTCACAGACGTCAACTCCTCGCTCACCTTATAAGAAGCTCACTTCATCAAATCTACGACTATGAAAATACTGAATAAGACTCGAAAGGGTTTCGAGCCCGATTTGATGAAAACCAAAATTGCAACATTTTGGTTTTCATTGTTAAATTTGAATTTAAATGTACTATAAAATTAATTTTGTTTCCCGTTACGAATCCAATTTGTCGATTTTCTGAAACTCAAATGTTTTCTGCAAAACCAACACTGTAATTAATTTGTAATTATAAAAATAAATTATCGTACAAATGATGGTACGAATGAAAATGATCCTAAATTCTGGATTCCATATACATACAATGTAATCGGGTCTGATAAAATCTAACTATCTTATAACCATGATAGTAAACATATTCACATGCCATCACTGCCAAAGTCTCCAGTGATTTAGCTCACAAGGCGGTGGTGTTGTCGTATGCAATGAATGACGTGACCACTGGCCGCCCCGTGAGCTCCATCACTGGTGGCTGCGCTTGCGCATACAGTGTCACGTGTCGCCTGTTGCAGCAGCGGGGCTCCCCGCCTGCCGCCCAAGCCGCCGCCGGCCGCCGTGGCGCCGCGCACCTAGCACCAGCAGCAGCAACACCAGCAGCGCGCCGGCCCGCCCGCGGGTCCTACACACTGAACGTACGCGTCAGCGTTACCATTAACCTAAATACTCAACGTTATTGTTCAGTATTCAAATATGGCCCTTCTGTAACCATTTAAAAGACTATTTCGATTAGCACTTAACAAAAATATTTAACATTAAAGACGCTGGCATTTAGTATTTAAAAAAGTGATGTGAAGGAGGACTCAAAGACGGCGTGATAAAGTGCAAATAACTCTCGACTGTATGAACTGTGCGGTAAGGACTATTTATTACGAGCGCGGTGTGCTCTTACAATTGTTTGTTAAGAAATGCCTATACGGACCGGTCGCGCGGACTCGATGCTCGCTCGGGGAATTTGTAAATATTAATAGTGTGTAAAATAGACACATTTTATGCTTAAATTATATAATTATTAACCTTTTTTGGAAATGAATTATGATAGAAAAAATTTAATGATATAATTAATAGTGAAGTGCGAAGTCCGCGCTACCGGTCTCCATAAATTTATATTTAGCCTAAAGAAATGATAAAAAAGTATAAGCAATAGTTTTTGAAATTCATATGTTGATATAGAGTTAAATTTAAAGTATCGGTTAAATGATTATCCAATTCTAAATAATGTTAAGTGTCACATTGACATATTTAATTTTTGATATACATTGAGGATCTGCGTAGTGTGTGTACTACATTCCATGGTTGCGTAACGATGGGCCGACGTGTGGGGGAAACAACTGACCGACAAAGTTATCTGTGCTCTCTTGTACACATTGAGACAACTTTATTGATTACAAATTAATTTTGTCTCTTTTGTCTTGATACAATTAAAGAGAGATAGCTAGTAGATGCTTCTGTGAAAGCATCTATTTTAACCGACGTTGCTAATGGCCGTTGATAGCCATTTGGTCGCCCATGATGTTGGTAGATAGATAACAACAAATGTATTCGTTGTTTCCTCCACACAAATAGGTAAATTAATTCAACGCTAACTCTATTCAGTAAACTTCTACGCTCCTAATACTGACACAACGACCAACATATCTGACTAAATTTTTCTGCTTTTGCTAAAAGTTCTCAAACTGTTACTGTTAATGTTAATTTGTCTTATTCATTTAATTCTTTTTAATCCCTAATGGCTACTTATGCACAGAGTTTACTCTAATGACGACTTATGCATAAAGTTGAATCTAATGGTGACTGACGCATAAAGTTGACTCAAATGGCAACTTGTGCATAGATTCAACTCTAATGGCGACATGTTTACTTTATCTGTTAAGATTAAATGACAATAATTTTCGTACGCTGAAGCACATGACAAATGCTAAATGTTCAAATTATTAACTTTAGCAATTTAAAGAATACTGTACATATTTCTCTCAGAGTTCAACCAAGTTATGTCAAAGAGTTAGCGTTGCTTTATGTACCATTTGTATATTATGTAGCGGTGTTTTCACACTTTGTATTTAAACAAAATTTTATGTAATGTTATGTATTTAAATCCAACATTAAACACGTCCACAGAGCCTATGACGTCGGTGACAGTGCAAATTCGTGTAGCATTGGATAACTTCGCATGTCTTGCAAAATGTAGTCAATTGTAAAAATAAGACACAAATTGTTGAAATACGAAACTTAAATAGTTCTAAACTAGTATGAAAGCAGATCTAGATACGCTCCATTTACATAAAAATGAATGTGAAAACACTGCTAAATATATATATCCTGTGCAGTGCCAATAAATAGTTAGTATGACGTACAATATATATATACATTTTATTATTAGTATACACGAACTGTGTTAAATTTTATTGAAATATGCATTTATTTAAATATATAGTTGTGTTGTGTTACGGAATATGAAATGTTTTAGCCGAGGGGCTAGGGAACAAAGTCATTTTCAAACATATATGATATTATATATTTTTCCCATGGTACATAACCTATCAAACTGAAACCAACGTATGTTAATATAGTCATATAATAACGACGGTGATATCAAAAATTAAAAATTGTAAAATTATCTTTATATATCTCCATACAAATATCAGTAAAATAAAATGTATGGTAAATTTCTAAAATAAATTTTACAATATTGCATTTCTATATCACTATCAATAGCTTTCGCCTTGATAGGGTGTGTACCAAACAACATTTATAACATAACTTTTAACTCTGTAAAAGCAATGAAGTAATTTAACTTATTAAGAATAGTTTTTTATGTACAAATTTTGGTGTAATAAAATTAATTAGTTACCCGCAAAGATAGAATCTACAGAATTATGATGATAAAGGAAGTGAAATTAATAATTAAAGTCGACATTTGTAAAACCCGCTCATGTTAGTCTGCGTCTGGTCTGGACGTGCAGGTACGCAATAATGGATTTGCCTTAAGTATTTTTAAATTAATTTTAATAATATGTGATCTTGAGGCTTGAATGAGAATACTATTGAAATTGAGTACAAATGAAACGGTTTTATATAATAATCAATAGATACTTTTGGTGGCGTCGAGTTATTTCAAGTGAGCGTAGTTTATATCCTGGCCCCTCGACTAATATAGTGTAACAATGGCATAAGGTGCAACGGGCGCCGCAGGCTTATACAATGTCGGGACCAGAAATTCAAGCTGTCATACTAAAGTATATTAAAATCAACAAATTTTGGCGCCGCAAGTGACTAATGCCAAGTCAATTTTGTATTAAACTACGTTAAGAGCATGTTGTTGGGAGCGGATCGTCTGCTACATAACGTCCCGTTTGGTTTTTAAAAGTCAGGCAATGCGTAAGTAGTAGGTAGTGTCTATAGGTTTCGGTAATCGCTCTCCATCAGGAGATTCACAGGCTTATTAGGTAATCTTGTATCAAAAAAATGCGTACCAAACTGTTAAACACCATAAATGTTGTTTTAACTAATAATTCGGCTCGAAGGACTATAAACAAGTTTTTAGTTAGGATTTGATGTGTCTGATTAGAATGACATGGCCCGTTACAGGCAGGTGATTTTCGTTGGTATATTTGTTCCTAAGTACACATACAGTACTATTTCTTGATTTCGACTTATATAAAATAAATTGCTTCTAATCTTTACCGACTTACGTGGAAAATTAAATAAATAGATGCTTAACGAATTTAAATGCATGTTATCTTACGTCTCTTTTACTCTTTCTGCACATATGTGTAAGAATAACTGATGTGAAATTGAAACCCAAGTAGATTACTGAGATTTTAACACAAATGCAAATTCATAAATCTGCGAAAAACGATAAATATCTTAAAAATCTGATTTTTTCACAATTCGGCCGCCAAGAGTTTAATAATTTGTAATCTCAGGTGAAAATCTGTGATGTGATAACCTTACTCATGAGACATTTTGTCAAGAAATGAGACAGTAAGTGATTACTGTACGTTGGACAGAGACGAAAGATCAGGTCGCCTCAACCAATCGTAGGACTCAAAACGTAGAAAGTGATTTTCCAGTTTTCATGATCATATATTTGTTATTGTTTTTAACTTTTAGTAATGACTTACGTTATATTCGGCCTAGCGTTGAGCTTAATTTTAATATTGACACAGTTAAATGATATCATTTTAATGTAACGTTACTTATATACGGTACACTCTATATGTGATATATTGTGGGCAGTATCGACTAATTATTCGTAATAATTATATCGGGTTTGTGTCGCGCAATGTCTGATCATTGCTTTCTGTCGATTACCGCGAAAATGGCATGAAATATTGTTTTTATTGGAAAAACTTGACTTGATTTGAATTGTTGCCAACATGAGGGTGTCTCCTACAAACTACGTTTTAATACGCGCATTAAAGGCTTCTTAAATACTATCCTATCTATCTAACGATGCTAACACCGTTTAAAACTCCGGCAAACTATAGAACATTATCATTTAGCTGCAAGGTTCAATATTCGTACTCCAATATATCACACAAAGAAATGGCGTATGTCACAAACCTAATTTTCTTTTATAATTTAGTTAAAAAAATATTATATTTAAATTCTGCATAGACAGTAATTAAATAATTATGTTATAAGTTAAGAAATCCGTAATATTCTCACAAAAATCCACCATTTTAAGTATCGAACATAATAAATTATGTTTTATTTTGGACAAAATTTAGCAAACAATCAAAGAACCGTACACTCGTACAGACTGCGTGCGGGGTTCAGTACGCGGCTTTCAAACTAACATGTATTTAAGGAGCCACCACTTAAGGTATAAATTTGAAATGGTTTTAATTCTGGTTTGGAGAAAGAGTGCACTTAGCTCCAGCGTTAGGCCCAAAATCAATGCATTTGCTTTCATTGAAACAATATTTCAAAAGTAATATTGACGTCTCTTCACACAGTATACTATTCGAGGGTGACAAATGTTGCCATTTTATGAGTCATTGTTGAAAATGGATTTAATTCTCTTGTTATACTGTAAAAGGTTAGTCAATCTAAATCAAATTAGATTTTAACTAATCAACATATATGGCAGAACCCATTCAAGTAAGCCCTGGAAAGTCTTTGCATTACAAATGACCACAGTCAAATTACAGAACCAGTAATGTATTTACGTAAGTAATTACGGGACTAGTTACTGTGATATTCTTGGTTATAAGATTATGTTTGTTTGTTTGTCACCCTTGTTGCAAGTTTTTATATTAGTCATATTGTCCTTATCAAAGTGAATTAATTGAATTTTCTGTGAATTGTGGTTTATTGAGTAGTAATTAGTTTGTTTAGAAACACTTGCCTGTAGCGCCGTTAGCAAATGTATTAGTGATTTAAATGTTAATTGAATATAACATAACGATGCCATATTTACTATATAGCGCAAGTGTCTTATAGAGTTTATAATATATTTGTGTGTAGTAAGAGTATAATACAAGTGGGACGTGACCAGCCCCTTATTGTCTAACTTTGAATCTGTCGCTATCGCTTTCATTATGACGTTCGCCATATATACAATGCCACTTAACTATCGTTGGGACGTTTCGATAGATATGAAGCTATACAAGAGGGTATCTGGTTATAATTGGAGGGTGTTTGATTTTATATAACATTTATTGGTAGGTTGGATAGACAATGGACATGCCTGTTCGCCGACGACACTGCAATGTATTTGTGACACTGGCCTTGTCAAACAGTAGTGGATTGTCAATTTCCTCGGTGGTAGGCAAGCTGGTAATGGCGTCTAGTGATAGAGACAGCTGACTAAATAAAATTGATTGGAATGTGTGAGAGAGAGAGACAAGTATTAGTGACGTCATTGCCCGTCGTGTTGTTAATTCAATCTTGTTATTAATAATGCGTAGTGTAGATGATGATATTGTTTTATATGAAGCATTTAAATCATAATTTAATGTGAAATGGAAAATTATTTTAATGTTTTACACAATTATAATGTTAATAAATATTATTTTGTTATATATAAATGTAAATAATGTGTATAGTATTGTTTATTATTATTTTTTAATTCGGGTCGTTTTGGTGTCTGTGTATAAGTATATTATATACATAAAATATATATTATGTATTTTATTGGGTCTCTCTATACATTGAAATTAAGGTCAAAATTGTATATTAAAGTTTATCAAATATCCAAGATTGAGCGATTTTTTAAGACAGTTGCATTCGTGTTTTGGCTGAAAACTGTGTTTTTATATATAATTATGTTTGAGAGACCATTATATCAATTGCTTCATGAAATATAGATTACAAAATTATATTTATAAGTATGAAATATGTTTGTTATACGCGCGAGTAGTATAAGAAATGTATAATATAAGTAAGCAAATTGTAAATATGTAGAGCAAGGCGTTCACTTGAGCGTCGACTGTTCGTCTCGCTCGCGCACGCACAGATAGAGCGAGATAGAAGTTGTACATATTGAAAATGAAATAAATAATGTAATATAGTGGTCGTTCCGCTCACAATATTATAAATGTGATCTCCAGTAGTGTATCTGTCTCTGGTTAGGTTTAATGAAAGACCACCTTGTATATAGTATATAACTGTAAATATATACATATGTTCGTGTAAGAATGACAACATAGCGACATTCTATTATATACGTTCTGGTGTTTTATTTACTCAACCCGTTAGTATAACATCAATGGTCCATTTACGTTACACAGCTGCGCGGGCGCAGACATTCCCGCATGGCCCGTAACACCTACACCCTGGCCCAATGCGAGCTGGTGACGATATCATATATTAATATATATAAATATACTAAATGAACTAAATGTTTGTCTATGACATTCGTACTAATACAAATATCTGCTCCTATGATATATATAAATATTTGTATGAGTATTTATTCACAAGTCATAGATGTTTGTAAGTTATCTTTTTAAAGAAACATAACAACATTGGAAGCAATATTATTATCGCTTTTAGAAATAATGTCCCCTTAACAGCTCCATTAGGAAAAGTTTATTATTTTCTCACTATAATACTAATGTTATTGTCAACAATTTTGAGATTGCTTGGGTGATACGGAGCAGGCACTTCTAAAGGTATGTATATTATAGAATAAAAACTAAAAATTACGTTCTGTAATACATTTAATAAGATTGTTATATGTTTACATAACAAATAGTAACACCAGATTCAATTAAAACAAATTTATATTTAAGCTCACTTTAGTTTTGTTAATTTAACTAATACATTGAACAAGACGTAGTAGGATTGATTGTATAATTGTGAACACAATTTACAGATTATAATATAAAGCTTGTATATATAATTTTATGAGTTCCATTTTCCATTTAAACATCAAATAATTCTGTAATGTAGTGATATTTAATATAAAGTACACAGTTATGTTAATAATAAATTAAACGACCAATGTAGTGTACAAGTCCCATCTGGCCCGTGTGCTTGCAACGGTGTCAACATATGGTCGTCTCCCTTGCACTCGAGCAAGGTCGAGGAGTCTGTTACATGAGTGACACGCAAGCGACCACGTGGCGCGTCCTACAATCATGATCACTGCGAGCGCTACACGTGCCGCTGGCCCACGTGACCGCCGGAAACTAACACTTCGATCGGGTCAACATAATTTATTAATATTTTTGAGCACTTTTCCCGTGATTATACCTAATTTCCATTTCTAAATCACCAAATTTACGGTACACCTAAACAAACACGAATGAATTAGATGAAAGTATGTTTATGTGCGTACACACCCATATTTTTATCCAAATACACTGGCCGTGTAACAGAGATGGATAAACATCTTGACTCTCGAGAGCATGGGAGACTGACTATATTTGTAATTTTGAACGATAAAGTGATAGCCACCGAGTAATTCAGAGCCAAACGGTAGCGTCATTGATATACCTGTGTTAAAGTCAATAATTTTAAACCAAAACGTTAAAATGAAGGTAAGGAGGCAATGTACTAAGGTTAAAATCGCTTGCCGATGACATGTTACTTGTAAATATAATAGTTGTATTGTGACACGATCCCTTAGCAATTCTTTAAACGCCGCGTACAAATAAAGCTATCAATAAGGCTATCATTTCATTACCCAATGTGTGTACTAAGTATTAATAATAATTTTTATTTCGTGAATTTAATGTTGATACAGAAAAATTTTAATAATTCATCGTCTTAAATGATAATAAAATATTCCTATGCGTAATGTGTCCTCGTGGATATATTTCCAGAGGGCCGCATCAGGCCAGCCAGCCGTTCTGAAGGTAACGACATTGTGTCAGATTCTGTATGGTATAAGCGCTCTTAAACTTACAAAGCAGTTCAACAAATACTATTACAAAAAGGACTTCATTTTCGACCAAAATGTTGGCTTTAAGAAGCGTCTCCGGCTAAATTTGTCTTTAGTTCCTTCTGAACTTAATTTTAGTTATTGGACAAAGATATCATCTCGAATATCTTTCGAGCGTAATTGTCAAATCTCATAAATTTTACATTTAGTAATTCGATTGCGATTACTTTCCTTCTCTTACTTTCTTCGGATTCTTTCAAAATTGCTGCTCCAGGCGTCGTGTAGATAGATGGCGTTAGATTTACGGCATCGATACTATGAAAAATGTTTGAGAGTTAAATATTTTTTATGCCAATGAGAATTACTGGAGATCCCAATATTGGATGCATCACTAACTTCCATAACGACTACATTGTGTATTAATAAATTCTTGTTACACTGGGATTTAATTTAAGTACTTACACGATATTTTTTGCTTATACATAGATCATGATAGAAAATTATGATCAACAGCCTACAACCGTCTCACTCACAGCCTACATGGAATCAACACAGAGGAGTTTGGACCCTAACCCCACCACGCTGGTCCAGTATGGTTCGGTCAGTGAAAGCGTGCTTAACTTGATCTAACCTTAGCACGGAGGAGCTTGAGATAACAGTTTATGGTGACCCATACAGGGACTAAACGTGGCGGAAGTTGCTTTGTTTTCGTTATCGACATTAGTGCGTTCTGTTATATATATGGCTTGCATGCTAAATGCATTAATAGGCACCCCATCAGCAGGTGTTCCCGATAGGCACAACAATATCTCAAGCTTCAGTTCGACATCATCCGCGCTCGGGGACACTTGCCCTATTTAATTAATAAGTTAATTAATAAATTAATTTTAAATCTGTATTTTTAGATAAAATAAACATCTTTTCTTTTTTTAAAGTGATTTTATAAAAACCTTACAACAGTTCGCACCACAAAGCGAACGAGATCGAAAAATAGAAAATATTTGTTAATCAATACAAATGTAGGCTACGTACAAACCTCTTAATGTCAAGTGAATTGACAGCTGTTTTTTTAATTGAAACTTCATTGAGAAATACTTAAAATCCTTTTATTTAAACTCACACTTAACTTCTGTACTTACAAATAATTAAAAGTATATTCGTCGTGCGCGTTTATAGTCGTGAAAAACATGAAATTTATAATGTTATAAGACAATTTCTACTGTTTTTAATTAAATTAACTTCATTCTAAGCTTTTTTTTAAAGAAAGGATTAATAGGTGAAGGAGTCGATGGCTTTAGATTTGTTTTTGACGGTTTTTTGCTACTGTCAAAAGGAATGCTCGGGCTTTGTCTGACACTCTTGTAGTAATCTACCGGCCCTTGCATCGAGTTGTTCTTTAAAACAAATTTAACTTTCTTCGGTGTGTCATAAGACATATTTTTCTGCGTCAAATCTTTCTCTGTCTTCTTCTGATAATTCTTAACTTTATTTACTAATAATGAGGGTTTATTTTTATTTTCAACTGTTACTTTTTGTACATCTTTCTTGACAACTTTTTGATTGGTGTTATCATTCTTTGACAATAATTTTACAGTTTTTGCCTCTTTAAGCTTTTTGTGTTTTTTGTTGATTTTATTTGGTTCCACGTCACTCTGTTTACTAATAACACTTTTAACTTTAGCCACAACTTGATCTTGTACACCGTTTAATATTTTTTCAGTCATTTTGTCATTATTAACTTTAGCCACATTTTTTTCTTGAACACCGTTTAATGTTTTTTGTTTCATTTTCTTTTTGTTATTTGTAACTCCTGTAGTCTTTTCGTAAGATTTCTTCTCTTTTTCCCTTTTGTCTGGTGTCTTTTTCTGACTCTTCTCTTGGTTAAGTTTCTGTTTCTTGCTTTGTTTCTCTGTGCTTGTGTTAGAATGTTGACGTTTCTTTGTTTGTTTATGGACGTTCTCTTTGTTGCTTGAATCTGTTTGACTGCCTGCTTTCTTGTCTGTAGTTTCAGTTGACACCTCCCAGGTACCATTCTGGAAAAGTATTGAAACATATTTTAGAAATTACTCTTTTTTCTAAACTAATTAAATCTATCGTGGCTATTCAAGTCATTTAAGTAAAATCCGTAGACTATCAGCTATTTATCGGCGGACCGCCCAAAGCAAGTTACAATCACATTTCAATAAAAATAACTAATAACAATAAAATATATTATGGCTGTATGGGCTGGGTTCCTTTGCTTTCCCTTTCATAGAAAGAATTCTACCAATAAAGATTAACGTTACTTACTGTAGAGGTGTTAGTGGGGACCTCGTCGACGATGCTGAGTCCAGCGCGGGTCTTGGCCAGAAGCCGCTTGCGATGTTTGCGGCTCAGACCTGACAGATCAGACAACGAACATTTATTATTATACACTGACTTCAGAACACAAAATATTATATGTAGTTTCATTACAGAAAAAGCTTGTGGCTTTACACAGACGGATACATACTGCTTCAGCAGCAAAAAGATCTCCGCTGAGCGTTATTTATTGTTGCACAAGCGCTGGTATTCTGCCGAAACCCTTTTAATTTTATGGACTTTTTTAATACGCACATAAATAAATAAATACATCATCATCATCTACAACCTACATACATCCCACAGCTGGGCTTCCTATATGGGAGAAACACATGAGAGTCATGACTCTACCACGCTGGTCCAATACGGGAAGATGGGTGAAAGCTGAATCCGGATGTAACTCACTTCATTTTTCGGCCTTATCTTCATTTACCATCAAGTACCCCATGACCAGCGAAGTTAGGTGGCTAGTATAGTATCTGACCTCTGAGTGCTAGTTCGTCAGCGGAGGCGACGAGCG
>OW971902.1:5723987-5736487 GCA_943193645.1 Acentria ephemerella | reverse complement strand
CTAACCTAACCTAACCTAACCTAACCTAACCTAACCTAACCTAACCTAACCTAACCTAACCTAACCTAACCTAACCTAACCTAACCTAACCTAACCTAACCTAACCTAACCTAACCTAACCTAACCTAACCTAACCTAACCTAACCTAACCTAACCTAACCTAACCTAACCTAACCTAACCTAACCTAACCTAACCTAACCTAACCTAACCTAACCTAACCTAACCTAACCTAACCTAACCTAACCTAACCTAACCTAACCTAACCTAACCTAACCTAACCTAACCTAACCTAACCTAACCTAACCTAACCTAACCTAACCTAACCTAACCTAACCTAACCTAACCTAACCTAACCTAACCTAACCTAACCTAACCTAACCTAACCTAACCTAACCTAACCTAACCTAACCTAACCTAACCTAACCTAACCTAACCTAACCTAACCTAACCTAACCTAACCTAACCTAACCTAACCTAACCTAACCTAACCTAACCTAACCTAACCTAACCTAACCTAACCTAACCTAACCTAACCTAACCTAACCTAACCTAACCTAACCTAACCTAACCTAACCTAACCTAACCTAACCTAACCTAACCTAACCTAACCTAACCTAACCTAACCTAACCTAACCTAACCTAACCTAACCTAACCTAACCTAACCTAACCTAACCTAACCTAACCTAACCTAACCTAACCTAACCTAACCTAACCTAACCTAACCTAACCTAACCTAACCTAACCTAACCTAACCTAACCTAACCTAACCTAACCTAACCTAACCTAACCTAACCTAACCTAACCTAACCTAACCTAACCTAACCTAACCTAACCTAACCTAACCTAACCTAACCTAACCTAACCTAACCTAACCTAACCTAACCTAACCTAACCTAACCTAACCTAACCTAACCTAACCTAACCTAACCTAACCTAACCTAACCTAACCTAACCTAACCTAACCTAACCTAACCTAACCTAACCTAACCTAACCTAACCTAACCTAACCTAACCTAACCTAACCTAACCTAACCTAACCTAACCTAACCTAACCTAACCTAACCTAACCTAACCTAACCTAACCTAACCTAACCTAACCTAACCTAACCTAACCTAACCTAACCTAACCTAACCTAACCTAACCTAACCTAACCTAACCTAACCTAACCTAACCTAACCTAACCTAACCTAACCTAACCTAACCTAACCTAACCTAACCTAACCTAACCTAACCTAACCTAACCTAACCTAACCTAACCTAACCTAACCTAACCTAACCTAACCTAACCTAACCTAACCTAACCTAACCTAACCTAACCTAACCTAACCTAACCTAACCTAACCTAACCTAACCTAACCTAACCTAACCTAACCTAACCTAACCTAACCTAACCTAACCTAACCTAACCTAACCTAACCTAACCTAACCTAACCTAACCTAACCTAACCTAACCTAACCTAACCTAACCTAACCTAACCTAACCTAACCTAACCTAACCTAACCTAACCTAACCTAACCTAACCTAACCTAACCTAACCTAACCTAACCTAACCTAACCTAACCTAACCTAACCTAACCTAACCTAACCTAACCTAACCTAACCTAACCTAACCTAACCTAACCTAACCTAACCTAACCTAACCTAACCTAACCTAACCTAACCTAACCTAACCTAACCTAACCTAACCTAACCTAACCTAACCTAACCTAACCTAACCTAACCTAACCTAACCTAACCTAACCTAACCTAACCTAACCTAACCTAACCTAACCTAACCTAACCTAACCTAACCTAACCTAACCTAACCTAACCTAACCTAACCTAACCTAACCTAACCTAACCTAACCTAACCTAACCTAACCTAACCTAACCTAACCTAACCTAACCTAACCTAACCTAACCTAACCTAACCTAACCTAACCTAACCTAACCTAACCTAACCTAACCTAACCTAACCTAACCTAACCTAACCTAACCTAACCTAACCTAACCTAACCTAACCTAACCTAACCTAACCTAACCTAACCTAACCTAACCTAACCTAACCTAACCTAACCTAACCTAACCTAACCTAACCTAACCTAACCTAACCTAACCTAACCTAACCTAACCTAACCTAACCTAACCTAACCTAACCTAACCTAACCTAACCTAACCTAACCTAACCTAACCTAACCTAACCTAACCTAACCTAACCTAACCTAACCTAACCTAACCTAACCTAACCTAACCTAACCTAACCTAACCTAACCTAACCTAACCTAACCTAACCTAACCTAACCTAACCTAACCTAACCTAACCTAACCTAACCTAACCTAACCTAACCTAACCTAACCTAACCTAACCTAACCTAACCTAACCTAACCTAACCTAACCTAACCTAACCTAACCTAACCTAACCTAACCTAACCTAACCTAACCTAACCTAACCTAACCTAACCTAACCTAACCTAACCTAACCTAACCTAACCTAACCTAACCTAACCTAACCTAACCTAACCTAACCTAACCTAACCTAACCTAACCTAACCTAACCTAACCTAACCTAACCTAACCTAACCTAACCTAACCTAACCTAACCTAACCTAACCTAACCTAACCTAACCTAACCTAACCTAACCTAACCTAACCTAACCTAACCTAACCTAACCTAACCTAACCTAACCTAACCTAACCTAACCTAACCTAACCTAACCTAACCTAACCTAACCTAACCTAACCTAACCTAACCTAACCTAACCTAACCTAACCTAACCTAACCTAACCTAACCTAACCTAACCTAACCTAACCTAACCTAACCTAACCTAACCTAACCTAACCTAACCTAACCTAACCTAACCTAACCTAACCTAACCTAACCTAACCTAACCTAACCTAACCTAACCTAACCTAACCTAACCTAACCTAACCTAACCTAACCTAACCTAACCTAACCTAACCTAACCTAACCTAACCTAACCTAACCTAACCTAACCTAACCTAACCTAACCTAACCTAACCTAACCTAACCTAACCTAACCTAACCTAACCTAACCTAACCTAACCTAACCTAACCTAACCTAACCTAACCTAACCTAACCTAACCTAACCTAACCTAACCTAACCTAACCTAACCTAACCTAACCTAACCTAACCTAACCTAACCTAACCTAACCTAACCTAACCTAACCTAACCTAACCTAACCTAACCTAACCTAACCTAACCTAACCTAACCTAACCTAACCTAACCTAACCTAACCTAACCTAACCTAACCTAACCTAACCTAACCTAACCTAACCTAACCTAACCTAACCTAACCTAACCTAACCTAACCTAACCTAACCTAACCTAACCTAACCTAACCTAACCTAACCTAACCTAACCTAACCTAACCTAACCTAACCTAACCTAACCTAACCTAACCTAACCTAACCTAACCTAACCTAACCTAACCTAACCTAACCTAACCTAACCTAACCTAACCTAACCTAACCTAACCTAACCTAACCTAACCTAACCTAACCTAACCTAACCTAACCTAACCTAACCTAACCTAACCTAACCTAACCTAACCTAACCTAACCTAACCTAACCTAACCTAACCTAACCTAACCTAACCTAACCTAACCTAACCTAACCTAACCTAACCTAACCTAACCTAACCTAACCTAACCTAACCTAACCTAACCTAACCTAACCTAACCTAACCTAACCTAACCTAACCTAACCTAACCTAACCTAACCTAACCTAACCTAACCTAACCTAACCTAACCTAACCTAACCTAACCTAACCTAACCTAACCTAACCTAACCTAACCTAACCTAACCTAACCTAACCTAACCTAACCTAACCTAACCTAACCTAACCTAACCTAACCTAACCTAACCTAACCTAACCTAACCTAACCTAACCTAACCTAACCTAACCTAACCTAACCTATGGGCTGGTAAGGAGGATCAAGCCGACGGGGATCCTGACTCAGGTCCTCACGGGACACGGTGGGTTCGCTCAGTACCTGCACAGATTCAGGTGCAGGGAGAGCCCATCGTGCATCTGTGACCCAGAGCAGGAAGAGAGCGTGCTGCATATAATCACAGATTGCCCGGTAAACATGACAGAAAGATACAACCTGGAACAAAAGATAGGACATAACATAACAAAAGACAACATAGCACAATTATTAGTAGATAAGAAAACCAGGAATACTCTCCTCGCATATTGCGTGGTTGTGGCAGAGAAAGTAATAACTCGCAACAAAAATAAGTAACAATAAGACTGATAGGCATAAGCAAATTTTTAGTATTCTCGTATCTCGCATTTATCTCTTTATTTATTTGTATTTTAATCGTAATTTAATTGTATTTTAATGGTATTTTAATTGTAATTATTTAATTTGGAATTTAATTTATTATCTTTGCACTGTGATATTAGTTTTAAAATTTTAATGTATTGTAATTATTTTAGGGTTTAAGGAATTTATTTTAATTTATTGTTTTATTTTACTGAATTATTTGGATTTTAATGTTAATGTAATTATTGGTATTTATTTTAGTTTTATGAAATTTGTGATAAAAAATTATTATTATTATTGTATTTTAAGAATTTATTGTAATTAAATTTGAAATTGTGATGTATTATTTTTAACTATTATTGTATTATTATTATTATTCAAAATTTAAATTCTATTGTATTGTAAAAATTATTATTCAAAATTATATTGTCCAAATTATTTAAATAAAGAAAAGAAACCCAAACCCTGAAATAGTTTTAAGTAAATTGGTGCGAAAGAGATGAATGCGAGAAAGATACAGTATGAAGAATAAAAGTACGAGAAGTAGCACATGCGGGAACTGGTATGAATGGAATAGATTAACAATGACTCGGATTATGTCCGAGAGTGTGTAGGATTTAAAAAAAAAAAAAAAAAAAAAAAAAAAAAAAAAAAAAAACCTAACCTAACCTAACCTAACCTAACCTAACCTAACCTAACCTAACCTAACCTAACCTAACCTAACCTAACCTAACCTAACCTAACCTAACCTAACCTAACCTAACCTAACCTAACCTAACCTAACCTAACCTAACCTAACCTAACCTAACCTAACCTAACCTAACCTAACCTAACCTAACCTAACCTAACCTAACCTAACCTAACCTAACCTAACCTAACCTAACCTAACCTAACCTAACCTAACCTAACCTAACCTAACCTAACCTAACCTAACCTAACCTAACCTAACCTAACCTAACCTAACCTAACCTAACCTAACCTAACCTAACCTAACCTAACCTAACCTAACCTAACCTAACCTAACCTAACCTAACCTAACCTAACCTAACCTAACCTAACCTAACCTAACCTAACCTAACCTAACCTAACCTAACCTAACCTAACCTAACCTAACCTAACCTAACCTAACCTAACCTAACCTAACCTAACCTAACCTAACCTAACCTAACCTAACCTAACCTAACCTAACCTAACCTAACCTAACCTAACCTAACCTAACCTAACCTAACCTAACCTAACCTAACCTAACCTAACCTAACCTAACCTAACCTAACCTAACCTAACCTAACCTAACCTAACCTAACCTAACCTAACCTAACCTAACCTAACCTAACCTAACCTAACCTAACCTAACCTAACCTAACCTAACCTAACCTAACCTAACCTAACCTAACCTAACCTAACCTAACCTAACCTAACCTAACCTAACCTAACCTAACCTAACCTAACCTAACCTAACCTAACCTAACCTAACCTAACCTAACCTAACCTAACCTAACCTAACCTAACCTAACCTAACCTAACCTAACCTAACCTAACCTAACCTAACCTAACCTAACCTAACCTAACCTAACCTAACCTAACCTAACCTAACCTAACCTAACCTAACCTAACCTAACCTAACCTAACCTAACCTAACCTAACCTAACCTAACCTAACCTAACCTAACCTAACCTAACCTAACCTAACCTAACCTAACCTAACCTAACCTAACCTAACCTAACCTAACCTAACCTAACCTAACCTAACCTAACCTAACCTAACCTAACCTAACCTAACCTAACCTAACCTAACCTAACCTAACCTAACCTAACCTAACCTAACCTAACCTAACCTAACCTAACCTAACCTAACCTAACCTAACCTAACCTAACCTAACCTAACCTAACCTAACCTAACCTAACCTAACCTAACCTAACCTAACCTAACCTAACCTAACCTAACCTAACCTAACCTAACCTAACCTAACCTAACCTAACCTAACCTAACCTAACCTAACCTAACCTAACCTAACCTAACCTAACCTAACCTAACCTAACCTAACCTAACCTAACCTAACCTAACCTAACCTAACCTAACCTAACCTAACCTAACCTAACCTAACCTAACCTAACCTAACCTAACCTAACCTAACCTAACCTAACCTAACCTAACCTAACCTAACCTAACCTAACCTAACCTAACCTAACCTAACCTAACCTAACCTAACCTAACCTAACCTAACCTAACCTAACCTAACCTAACCTAACCTAACCTAACCTAACCTAACCTAACCTAACCTAACCTAACCTAACCTAACCTAACCTAACCTAACCTAACCTAACCTAACCTAACCTAACCTTTTTTTTTTTTTTTTTTTTTTTTGTCGCAGGGGAATGCATTGACGCATTTCCTTCCCGATTCGGGGAAACCGGGAAGGGGTATGTGGGACTCCCGGGCAACGGTGCCCGTCCTACCCACTAAACCCCTGCGTGTTTCGACACGCTGCAATTGGCGCTGCCATGGGGTGCTCATCGCATTCACCACAGCAGCGTCGCAGCGAGCCCTTGGCGGGCTCTTCCGCGAGGTGGTATGGGATACTCTCAAAACAAGGGGAGTATCCCTCATCGCAGAGGCCGTGCAATGCAGGTACTGATCCCCATCAGTACCCGCTGACCTCTACTTGGCGGAGGCGGACGTTAGTCCGCCCGCCGAGACGGTCCGCTCCGAGGTTGTAAAGACCCCTGAGCGGACCGCCCCGACGGCACCCCGCCTCGTCCCAAAAGGGTCGAGGCAGGGCGCTTCGCCTCCCGTGACCTGTCAGCAGCAGGGGCAGGTGGGGGCGGCCTAGGGCCGTCGCCACCCCCCCCACCACCAAGAGGTCTACCTCGCGTGCCGCGCCTCAGCTGCTGTAAGCAGCTTTTACTGCCCGCCATGTGGTTGGCCGGTAAACCGGCGTCGCCACACGGCGCACAGTGAGGCGCAGCCGAGCACTCGGCGGCCTTGTGGCCCGGTCGACCGCAGCGAAGACAAACGTCGCTGCGGTCGACTGCCGACGGGCACAGCTGCTTGGTGTGCCCCACACCAAGACAGCGGTGGCACATCATTGGGCGGCTTTCTGCCACGGAAACGCGGACAGTGCTCCACCCAACGGAAAGCCGGCCGCCCTTGCCGATATCCCTCGCCGCAGCCGCAGGGCAGGTGACCCTTACGGATCCCGAGCCCCACCGGCCGCGGCGAATGATACCGACGCGGACCATATCACCAGGGACACATCCGGCACGGGCGATCGCCCCCCGGATGTCGTCCCCGGTGATTGTGTCATCCAGACCGGTCAAACGGAGCTCCCCCGTCTTGACCGGTCTGGTGACGACGGCGTCTTCGCCGATCACCTCCTGGAGGCGAGCGGCGAAGACGTCAGCCTTCTCCACGCGATCTGGGCCCGCGATCGTGAGGACGCGCGCCCCTGCCATCGACGGCTTGATCCGGAGCTCCGGTATATCGGAGTCTCCCGCGGTGGCTGCTCTCGCCCGGGTCAGGACGGACAAGTAGGTTTCCCCACGCCGCTCCGCCTCGGGCGAGAGCACCACCGCTATGGCCGCAGTGGTCGGCACCCGGATCCGGGCACCCGCCTTCCTCTTCCTCCTCCGCCTCTTTCTCTTTTTTCCGCCTGCTGCCCCAGGCGAAGGTTGCGCTGGGGCCTGCGCCGACCGCGTTGTGTTGCGTGTGGCGCTGGCGTAGGTGGTCTTCTGGGCGGATCGCGCGGGTGCAGCACTCGGCGCGGTCGTCATCGGTGTAGGGGCAGAGGGGGGCTTCTTTTTGGCCCGCTTCCTTCTGACGAGCGTGAAGCCGTCGTCGCCTGCCGTCGTCTGTTCGGTGGGAGCGGTTGGGGCACGCTCCGCTGTCGTCTGCGGTGAAGGGGGAGCGGTGGTGGTAGTGGCTCTCGCCGCCCTGTCCACCTCCGCTCGCGCTTCCAAGAGGCGCTCTACGACCCGTAGTATCCGGGCGTCCTCGGCGTCGCGCGTCTCGCTGCTGGCCGGCTCCAGCCTCTCCCGTAGGTCCACTGGCGGGAGATCTTCCTCTGTCCTGGCGCAGGCCGCGACCCCGCCGCCGCACGCGCACTCGCTGCTGGGCTCCGGTACAGCGGCCACCGCGGCGGTCAGCTGGTCGACCCTCTGCTCCAGCACCTTGCACTCCGAGCGCAGCGCGTCGATCTGTGCGCTCTGGAGTGACAAGTCGCTCCTGAGGCGGCTGTTCTCTGCCTGGAGCCTCTTAACCTCTGACGACGCTGACCGCTCGTGCAGCGCCACCACGGTGTCCTCCAGGCGGTCTGCGCTCTCCCTCAGTGCACGGACGAATGTGCCTTTGAGGTTTTTGGAGCGCATGGCCACCCTAGTGACCACCGCGATGTCGTCGAGGGCCCGTGCCTTCAGTAGGCTCAGGGCGGGGTCGTCGGGGCGTTCGCCCGGCGGGGGCATGCGGCAGCGCTCCCAGCTCCTCTGTGCAGCCGCCATGAGTCTCTCGATCTCCTCATCGCTGCACAGGTTCGCGCCCAGCCAGCCGCCGCTGGCCGCCGCCTCCCTATCCTCTGTCGATCGCCTGGGATTGTGTACCCTCTGCGGTACCGGCGACTCACTTGGTGTCCTCGGTTCCGACGCCCTAAGTTGGCGCCGTCCTCTATGTGCCGTGGGCACTTTCGGCCGTGAAGATTCTTCTGTCGGGCTGGGCTTCTTGGCCGTCCTCTTCCGGCTCCCGCTCCGAAGCACACGCCCTTCCCGCGCTCCGTCCTCGCTGGCGCTGGCGGAGATGGTTTCGGAGTCATCGCTGTCCAGCGAATTGCAGGACGCTCCTCCGAAGAACCTTTCCTCTACGTTAAATACTCCGTCCCGGGAACCTCCGGCTTCCGCCCACGTCCCAGGACCGCTTTCGTCATCGGTGCCGCTATGCACACCGTGGCTCCTCAACTCTTCCACGTTGTAGCGGAGGCACACAGATTGCGCGCCCCCGAAGCGAGTAGTGCCCCCCCCAGATACGATGGGGCTGTCCGCCGAAGCGGAGAGGGATTCCCCGGCCGCGTGGCGACCGGGACCCTCCTGGAGATTCGTATTACTAATCGCTTTATCCATGATTTTTTTTAACACTCCAATCTTCATCATAAAAATAAACAAAACAAAACTAAAAAGAGACAAGAAAGAAGAATAAGCAAAAATAAACCAAAACAAAACAGAAGACAAGAAAGAAGAATAAGCAAAAATAAACCAAAACAAAACAGAAAAGAGAAACAAAAAGATAGACAAAATAAAAAGGAAATAAAAAGGTTCCGGGGCTTGGGACCGGGCTCCCCCCGGCCACTCAGCCTATCGCCACCCCGGGGAACTTAGGCTTAGGTCGGTGGCGGCAAAAGCCGTTGGCTGACCGAAGTCTGACCACCGAAAAGCATCCGTCCACTCTGCAAACTCTCTTCCGAAGAGGAGAGTGCAAGAGCGGACTGGGTAATTTTTTATTGAGGTTTTCTTCCTCGCAGCCCAGCGCTCAGTGTGCCGGGCCCCCGACCCGTGAGGGCAACGGGCTAGTGTGACCGTGCAATGCCCGCCCTGATAGAACAGAGCGAGCAGTCACACTCTCCGCGACCTTGAAGGCCGCCATACCACGACCCGAAGGTCCGCTGCCCCCCAAGGGGGGCCACCAAAGGGTAATTTTTTAGAGAGGTTTTCTTCCTCGCGACCCAGCGCTAAGTGCAATGCGCCGAGCCCCCGACCCCCACGAAAACGTGCAGGGCTACGGGTTTGTGTGGCCGTGCAATGCCCGCCCTTAAAAAGACCAGGCAGCCACACGGTGTCAGAGTATTAGCCAAATACGTAGCAATGTCCTGAAAAGGACATGACCACGTAAGTGCCCGGGGTACACCAGCCAATCACATTGTGAGACCCACCGTTCGCGCCAGATGCAATAGCATCGAACGCGACTGGCGATCCCCCCAATGCAACCGACATGCGAGGAGGTTCTCTGACCTAGTACCCCAACCTAACCTAACCTAACCTAACCTAACCTAACCTAACCTAACCTAACCTAACCTAACCTAACCTAACCTAACCTAACCTAACCTAACCTAACCTAACCTAACCTAACCTAACCTAACCTAACCTAACCTAACCTAACCTAACCTAACCTAACCTAACCTAACCTAACCTAACCTAACCTAACCTAACCTAACCTAACCTAACCTAACCTAACCTAACCTAACCTAACCTAACCTAACCTAACCTAACCTAACCTAACCTAACCTAACCTAACCTAACCTAACCTAACCTAACCTAACCTAACCTAACCTAACCTAACCTAACCTAACCTAACCTAACCTAACCTAACCTAACCTAACCTAACCTAACCTAACCTAACCTAACCTAACCTAACCTAACCTAACCTAACCTAACCTAACCTAACCTAACCTAACCTAACCTAACCTAACCTAACCTAACCTAACCTAACCTAACCTAACCTAACCTAACCTAACCTAACCTAACCTAACCTAACCTAACCTAACCTAACCTAACCTAACCTAACCCCCATAAAACGGGGGCCATGACAATAACCAAAAAACTAAAATTCGACGAACCCAGGATAAGCATGGGCGGGCGCAGCGTAAACAACGTGAGCGAATTGAAGATACTAGGGCTTACCATTGACAACAAGTTAACTTTTAACACGCATACCACCAGCGTGTGTCGGAAAGCCCTTAGTATTTTCAAGCAGCTCAACCGGGCAGCGAAGGTTAGTTGGGGGCTGCACCCAGAGATTGTGAGGACTATCTATACAGCGGCAGTCGAGCCAACCATCATGTATGCGGCAGCAGCGTGGGCGGACG
The DNA here is from genome assembly GCA_943193645.1 of Acentria ephemerella. NCBI lineage: Eukaryota > Metazoa > Arthropoda > Insecta > Lepidoptera > Crambidae > Acentria > Acentria ephemerella. The sequence continues at coordinate 5,725,363 of OW971902.1, read as the reverse complement.
CCACACATAAGATCAGCATCCGGAAAGCGTTGGCGACGGTGCAGCGAGGATTTGCGCAGAGGCTGTGTGGAGCCTACCGCACGGTCTCGTTGAACTCGGCGCTGGCACTGGCTGGCATACTCCCCTTGGACCTCAGAGTGCAGGAGGCAGCCGCCCTGTACAAGGCGAGGAGAGGGGAGTGCCAGTCATTGCCGGGCGACAGGGAGATGGAGTGTGCGGTGGGCTTCGCAGAGCTTCCCCATCCGGCCATGTGTGTGGACAGGAGCTTCACCGCAGTGGGAGACGAGGACGCGGTGAACAGGTACGCGGTGCAGCAGGTGCAAATATACACCGATGGCAGCAAGATTGACGGCCTTGTCGGAGCCTCTCTTTCCATATGGAAAGAAGGCGCCGAAATCCGGGCCGTCAAACTCAAGCTGGCCAACTACTGCACCGTGTACCAGGCAGAGCTCCTGGCCATACACAGGGCCACGGCGGAGATTCTCGCTAGGGGTGAGGAGAGCTTCGGCATCTTCAGTGATTCGAGGTCTGCCCTCGAATCCATTGTTGGCCGAAGCTCTCATCACCGTCTGGCGCACGAGGCCAGGGAGAACCTTGGGGTGGCTTTGACCCAAGGCAAAGATGTCTCCTTGCACTGGATCAAAGCTCACGCAGGACTCCCTGGCAACGAGCGTGCGGACACCCTCGCCAAGGAGGCAGCAGTTTCGTCGCGGAGGAAGCCGGACTACGACCTCTGCCCTGTCTCATTCGCCAAGAGATGCATCCGTATGGAAACTCTTGGGGAATGGGGCAGGAGATATGAGGGTGGTACGACGGCCTCCGGGACGAAGCTGTTCTTTCCGGATGCAGTGGCGGCGTACAGCCTGGTCAGGAAGATAAAACCGACGGGTATCCTTACCCAGGTTTTCACGGGGCACGGTGGGTTCGCTCAGTACCTGCATAGGTTCAGGTGCAGGGAGAACCCATCGTGTGTCTGTGATCCTGACCAGGAGGAAAGCGTCATACATCTGCTCACAGCATGCCCCGCATACATGATGGAGAGGCACGACTGCGAAGAAAGGGTAGGAAGGAAGATAGAGACGGAAAACATAGCTGAGATAGTCGCAAATAAAAACACCAGGAAGGCCCTCCTTACATTTTGCATGGTTGTGGCAAACAAAGTGATAAACCGCAATAAAACTAGGTAACATTAAGACTGATAGGCATAAGTATAGTTTTAAGCATTTCTCGCATCTCGCATTTATCTCTTAAGTTATTGTATTGTAATTGTTTAATTGTAATTAAGTTATTGAATTCTAATTTATTGTTTTATTATTTGCACTGTGATATAGTTTTAAAAATTTTTAATGTATTGTAATTATTTTAGGGTTTAAGGA